>JAFVLL020043840.1:0-18416 GCA_021397915.2 Tor tambroides
TGTCAGTGATTGTCTTCTGGACAACTGTCAGATCAGCAGTCTTCCCCATGATTGTGTAGCCTAGTGAACCAAACTGAGAGACCATTTTGAAGGCTGAGGAAACCTTTGCAGGTGTTTTGAGTTGATTAGCTGATTGGCATGTCACCATATTCTAATTTGTTGAGATAGTGAATTGGTGGGTTTTTGTTAAATGTGAGCCTAAATCATCACAATTAAAAGAACCAAAGACTGAAAACTACTTCAGTCTGTGTGCGTTGAATTTATTTAATACACGAGTTTCACAATTTGAGTTTAATTACTGAAATAAATGAACTTTTCCACGACATTCTAATTTATTGATGCACCTGTATATTATGTTAAGCGTTTATCTGCTAAGTACTTAATTTGTGATTGGCTTTATTATCTTATTGAAACTTGAATTTGTTGTCATACTTTCAAATAATTTTCTGAACGAGTGTTGTAAATGGGCTTTAGTAAATACTATAGTGTTTTTGAACCATATTATAGTAATGTACTTTAATCAATTTGTTGTACACTCTAAAAAAACTTTGGGTTATTTACTGTACCCAATATCTGGGTTAAACATATTGGGTCATTATGTTGGGTTATTTCGAACTTTTGTTGGGTTGTTTGTATAACAACGCAACCAGTTGGGTTAAAATTTAAATTCCAACGGTCGACCGGCGCAACTGTGACAGAAGATACACTGGTAAGTTAATATCATACAATATATGCATATATGTTTTATTTTTTTCGTTACAAAGTGACTTCAAGCTCTTACAAATTAATATCGCTGCTTTTCTCCACAAATATGTTTACATATTTACTCCTGTCGACTGCTTTTTGTCCGCTGTAACGTTATATCTGCGACTACCGACACCGATGCTTGTTTTATAGCCAACCTTCTTCTGTATTAAAGTAATAATAATAATAATAATAATAATAATAATAATAATACACAACTGGGATGCTTTTCCTCACTTTCTGTTTTTCCCAATACTTTTTGGTAAGTTTTTCCACACATTTCAGATATTTGGCGATCGGCTTCAAGACCCTGCTCTGCCTCTGTGCCTCATCCATCCAGTTACGCGGCCACTCTGGGAGGTAGGTATGCTGTTACATTGTTGCGCAAAACCGTGTAACTTAAAACTATGACAAAATATGAAACATTTTATCTATAAAGTTGTGACTTTACAGTGATTTTATAGTAGGTTACTGACAGATTCCATTTACAGCTTCACTGATTGTTAGTTAATTCACTTTTTATGAACTAAACATGTTTAAAGAGAATGCTATGGATTTCTGTGTAAAGGATACACTTAGGAAGTGGAACCTGGAAACTTTAATTGACAGATTTGCAGGTGAGAAATAATGTAGGAAGTCATTAAAAATGCAAATGTGGCATTATTGCAAAAACAGACACCCCAAAGTCTATTCTTTGACAAAAATACATATTATAATGTATTTTATCATATTTAAATGTATATTCACAATATTGGAAACTGTAGGAGTTTCTGGCCACATCCAGAAAAACGAATGGATCTCGATGACCCTCTGCTGGATACACATGGTCAAAACACTTTTTTTTTTCTGTAAATGTAATTCCTACAGGGTTTTTTTCTAACCAGAAGATAGCATTAGAATTCTGCCCCAACACCTAGATGAAGACCCAGAAACAACTTATATTTCATAATTTACATCAACACTAAAATGATTTTTTCATAAACATTTTTAAAAAAAAAAAAAAAAAAATTATAAAATTTATATTATTAAAAATGTATATACAATCGTATAATAGTTATATAAGACCTGAAACCAAAACATTTTTTGGTGAACTATCTGTTTAGATTTAATTGTGTGCATAATTGATGGTTAAGGGTAGGAGATATTAAATATTATATAAAATAGGAGATATAAAATATTATTAGAAAACAGTGGTCTATGACAGTGTTTTTCAATCCTGGTCCTGGGGACCCACCGCTCTGTATATTTTGTATGTCTCTCTCATCTGCAGCTCATGGAGTTCTCTTCTAACGAACTGATGATCTGAATCATCAGGGAGACACACAAAATGTGCAGAGCAGTGGGTCCCCAGGACCAGGAGTTAAATAAATAAATACATACATACATACATACATACATACATAAATAAATACAGCAGTGTTAGTAATTTACTTGTCTACTTATTTTCCTTCTTCCAGAGGAAGAAATTGACCAACAAAGCTTTCTGCTACTTGACGAGACTACCATAAATGCACTTATACCAAGAGTTGGCCAAAGAGTAAAATTCACAAATTATTACAAGCAACTGCGCACTGTAAGTAACTAAAAAACAATGCCTTTCACATGCTTCAAATGTAAAAAATCCACCCCAAACCACAAAGAATATTTCTTACATCTAAATGCCATTCATGGAATTAACAGTTCGTCAAAATATTTCTGTTGCTATGAGAACAACTGGTAGGACATTTGAATACATGTGGTCTTTCAAAAAGCTTGTTGAAAGACCACATGCAAGCACATGAAAGGCCAACAAAAGAAATCTTTCCATCCACGTCTTCTGAAGTTTCACATCAACAAACTGCTCCATCCACTAATGTGCAAACACCAGACACTGAAGATATGGGGACAGAGGAAGAGTGGGATGACTTTGACAAAGAAGAAATAACAAACCATTTAGCTTTGTTTCTTGCAAAGCTAAGAGCTAAATCTTCCCAAACATATTCTGCTATCAACTTTGTCGTCAAACAAACCGCAAGCTTAATTACAGATATAGTAGGCGGTCTACAGGAGAAGACAATGTCCTTGTTTCAGTGTTTTGGACACCAAGATGACCAAGCAGTGAAAAACTTGAATGCTCAATTTGAGAGGGCTGCTGAGCCATTAAGAGACCTTGAATCGGAATATAAACAAATGAAATACTTCACAAAAACAGGGTGTTTCATTGAGCCTGTAGCTGAGTATTTTCCAGGAGTTTCTTAATGTCAGCGGCACGATTCTGCATCTGGCATCGTTAAACAAACAGCTGTACCTGATTCATTTCAGTATATTCCATTGCATCCACTTCTGAAAAAAGTTCTTGAAACACCTGGAACAATGGAAAAAAATCATTGACTACCAGAACACAGAGCATGATGCTGGAGTATTACAAGACTTTCATGATGGAGAGCTTTACAAACGCAACTTCTTGTTTTCCAAAGAGCTTTCCATCCCACTTATTTTGTACTACTACGATTGTGAGACTGTTAACCCCCTGGGCTCCAAAACCATTGTGCACAAGTTAGGACTGATATACTTCCAGATCAAATGTTTGCCCCCCATGCTGTTGTCTTCTGTCTTCATGCTTTCTGTTAGCTGTCTATAAATCAGATGATGCTAAAACATATGGCATTGATTCTGTTCTGCAGCGCATAACTGACGACGGACTCCTGATTGACACTCCAGAATTTTGTGGTACTGTAAAGATCAGTGTGGCTCAAGTTTGTGGTGACAACTTAGGACTGAATTCACTCCTTGGCTATTCAGAAAGTTTCACTGCTGTCGCTGGTGTAAGGTGCACAAAGAAGACATGTGGAGTCAGACTGTGGAAGACCCAGAAATGTTGCGCAATGCTCAAAATTCTGCAAAGGACTTGGCATCCAATAACCATTCAGAAACAGGAATCAAACGAAAATGTGTCTTGGATGAGTTAAAGTACTTCAGTGTTGTGGACAATGTATCCCCGGACATCATGCACGACATTCTTGAGGGAATTGGACCCTTTGAAGTCAAGTTGGTCTTGGCATCCTTAGTGGCTGAAGGGCATGTGAGTTTAGAAACACTAAACTATAGACTGACAAGTTTTGATTATGGATTCCCTGATAGTTCCAATAAACCTAGTGTACTGGGACAACATGAAATTAAGAACCCTAACGGGGCAATGAGACAGACTGCTGCTCAAATGTGGTGCTTTTTAAGGTTTTTGCCGATCATCATTGGAGACAAAATACCAAAAGGGAACAAACATTGGGAACTGTTGCTGCTTCTCCTGTCATGCATGGAGTTCATTTTCTCCTCCTCCATCACAGCAGAGGCCACCATATACCTGAAGCACCTCATTGCAGAACACCACACTGTATTCTTGCAACTTCACCCACATCTACAACTGAAACCCAAACACCACTTTCTCCTCCATTACCCAAGAGCCATTCGGAAGATTGGTCCATTAAAACAATTTTGGACAATGAGATTTGAGGCAAGACATAATTTCTTTAAACAGCTGAGCCACATTGTTTGTAATTTTAAAAACATATGCAAAACTATGGCTTTCAGGAATCAGATGATGCTATGCTACCGCTTACTGACAAAGTATTTTCTCCAAAAACACAGAATTTGGACCAGGACACGGCTCATTTCTTGCTGCAATTCAAGGAGAATTTGTGAAGGGTCTTGAAGAACCCCCATTTGCTGAGGTTTTTGTTCCTGATTGGGTAGTAGTTAATGGCACAGAGTACAGACCAGGCATGACAGTCTCAGTGGGATGCACAGAGGATGGAGTACCCCAGTTTGGGTTGATAAAAGCTATCGTAACCATTGGCCTCAATGTTGATGTGAAACTTGTTGTAAAAAAATGGCACACTGTGGGTTTTGACCGCCATTACTTCTCATACGCAGTGTCCCCTGATGAAGCTCTCGAGGCTGTCTCTGTGTACTCACTGCATGATTTTCAGCCCTTGCATGCAGTGAAATCATATAATGCAGAAGATGACTTGTACTACATTCCCTTGCGTTACAGACATTTTTAAGATGTGGCAGGTTTTTTTTTTTTTTTCACATGAAATGAGTTGTACAAACTTTTACTTTTTCCACCTTATCAGTACATTTTAAATCACATGTTATAAATAGAAAATTCTTGTACATATAGACATACACACTTGACCACAGGTTATATGTAGATATTAAAATTTTAAGGTTTATTATTAGAATTATAAAAAGCCAATTCTTGGTGTGGTGTACAAATCAACTGCATGGCATATATTGGGTTAGTACAGGGGCTGTATTGTCCAGTTATTAATTATTTTTTAAAATTTGGTTTATAACTGAATTTAACATATACTGTAAATGAAACTAAAAACCAATATGTCTTCTCTTCACATATAGCCAGAAGAATCATCTGACAATAGTGAAACTGTGGTACCTACACTGAAAAAAACGATTCGTTGTCTGAACAACCATTACTTATAAAAGTAAATATATTAAACACAAAAAACGTAGTATTCATAACTTTTCAATGTCTACTTAACATATACTGCTCAAAAAAATTAAAGGAACACTTTGAAAACACATCAGATCTCAATGGGGAAAAATATCATGCTGGATATCTATACTGATATGGACTGGGTAATGTGTTAGGAATGAAAGGATGCCACATCGTTTGATGGAAATTAAAATTATCAAACCTATGAGAGGGCTGAATTCAAAGATACTCGAAAATCAAAGTTAGTCCATAGCCAAAATGATAGGTCCATTTTGCTGAAATTTCACAGCAACTCAAAATGTTACTCAGTAGTTTGTATGGACCCCACGTGCTTGTGTGCATGCCTGTCAACATCGGTGCATGCTCCTAATGAGACGACGGAGTCTGGGGTATTTTCTCCCAGATCTGGACCCAGGGCATCACTGAGCTCCTGGACAGTCTAAGGTGCAATCTGGCGCCGTCAGATGGACCGAAACATAATGTCCCAGAGGTGTTCTATTGGATTTAGGTTAGGCGAGCGTGGTAGCCATTCAATGGTATCAATTCCTTTATCCTCCAGGAACTGCCTGCATACTCTTGCCACATGAGGCCACCAGGAGCAACCCAGGACCCACTGCACCAGCGTAGGGTCTGACAATGGGTCCAAGGATTTCATCCCGATACCTAATGTCAGTCAGGGTGCCATTGTCTAGCCTGTAGAGGTTTGTGCGTCCCTCCGTGGATATGCCTCCCCAGACCACCACTGACCCACCACCAAACCGGTCATGCTAAACGATGTTACAGGCAGCATAACATTCTCCACGGCTTCTCCAGACCCTTTCACTTCTGTCACATGTGCTCAGGGTGAACCTGCTCTCATCTGTGAAAAGCACAGGGTGCCAGTGGCGGACCTACCAATTCTGGTGTTCAATGGCAAATGCCAATCAAGCTCCACGATGCCGGGCAGTGAGCACAGGGCCCACTAGAGGGCGTCAGGCCCTCAGGCCACCCTCATGAAGTCTGTTTCTGGCTGTTTGGTCAGAGACATTCACACCAGCAGCCTGCTGGAGGTCATTTTGTAGTGCTCTGGCAGTGCTCATCCTGTTCCTCCTTGCACAAAGGAGCAGATACCGTTCCTGCTGATGGGATAAGGACCTTCTACAGCCCTGTCCAGCTCTCCTAGAGTAACTGCCTGTCTCCTGGAATCTCCTCCATGCTCTTGAGACTGTGCTGGGAGACACGGCAAACCTTCTGGCAATGGCACGTATTGATGTGCCATCCTGGAGGAGTTGGACTGCTGTGCAACCTCTGTTGGGTCCAGGTGTCGCCTCATGCTACCAGTAGTGACACTGACCCTAGCCAAATGCAAAACTAGTGAAAAACAGTCAGAAAAGATGAGTAGGGAAAAAAATGTAGTGGCCTCCACCTGTAAAACCATTCCTGTTTTGGAGGTCATCTCATTGTTGCCCATCTAGTGCACCTGTTGTTAATTTCATTAACACCAAAGCAGCTGAAACTGATTAACAACCCCCTCTGCTACTTAACTGACCAGATCAATATCCCAGAATTTTAATTGACTTGATGCTATACTCTGATTAAAAAGTGTTCCTTATATTTTTGCGTTACATGCACTATATACACTGCTCAAAAAAATTAAAGTTACAAGGTGAACTTAAGTGTATGCATAAATAAAATGAAAAAACATAAATCACGTCAACTAATATTACAATTACGTAAAAATTAAGTAAATCTAGCATAAAACTTTAAGTTTTTGACTGTGAGCCACGCACATGCAAATACTGTTTCCAGCTAACGCAGCCATTTGTGAAGCACATGTGAAGACGGTGAGAAGGGGTGTTTAACTTTTTGTAAACTAAGTATAATATTGGATTTTGGCGTTTTACCATCAATGAACACTTGTTTTTGTGTGTGTGTGTGTGTGTGTGTGTGTGTGTTAGTGGGTGAAGATATTTTCTGAAACGCAACGTGATGTAGACGCTGAAAAGAGGTAAGCTTTACTTTGTCTTTTTAACGTATAGGCCTACTCGTTTATTGCGTTTGTGGTCAAAAAAGGAACATTTAAACAGAATTTCTGAATCGCTAATAATGCTTCAGTAATTAGAAACGTGTTATGAATACTTATGAAAAACGTCGAGTTTGTACGTGTAACGTTAAGCCCATTCCCGCCACTGAATAATAATAAAAAAAAAAGTTTGGTCACAATATTCTCATATTCTCTAAGGGGCGGGGTGGCCCGGGCCTGGGCACGGGTTACTTTTGAGGTTTGGTATATATTATATTCTAAAATATATCGGCTGGATGTTCATACATGCACGATCATTAAGTAATGGCGATCTCGATTCAGACACACACGCAAAATTATTCTTAAATGACAACGATTCCTCTGTCTAGTAAACCTTCGAAATTATGATCACAACAGTAAATTTAAACCTGCGTTCCCTCTGCCACTGATCTGGAGAGAGTGCCATAAACTGATAAGGTAGATATACGTGCAGAGCGGTGGGTCTCCAGGACCAGGACTGAAAATCACTGTTTTAAAGTGTTTGATTTTAACATTTTGTGTTGTTTCTGTTATATTTCATTTTAATTATGAGGCAATATAGAGAGTGGGAGAAAGTGCCAGATTTGACTTCCAAAAGTAATGTATAAAAAATTGAAATGCTAGCATTATCAGTTATTTTATGCTGTCTAATACTCTTGTTTTTCTCTCCATCCATCTTTCCATACATCCAGATGTGCAACATGTTTTGGTGCAAGAACTTAGAATGGAATAATTGAAGGTAACAAATCATATATAATTTTTTGTTTATTTACGTATTACTTTCAGCAGTTTCACCGTCATTAAAGATGAGTTGGTCAAAAAATGCCTTCATTCCCAAACTCTATGGAATCACTGTATAGTTGTGATTTTGTGTGTACGCACCATAACATGCCACATTAATACGTAATTCGATGCTTAATTCTCTACCTCTCTGAAAATCCTGAGAATCTCATCAAGCATTATCAGGTGAGCATCTGAAATCGATCAACAACCAAGTTACGCTCCAAACCTAAATAAACAACTTACATAATGACAGTTAATTAAATTCAACCAAAATAGATCAAAATAAAATGAATGGCTGTAAGACACTTATTTTATTTTAAAATATAAATGTTAATTTCAAAATATTGTCTCATTTTGTGTTATTTCATTGCAATGTATTTTTTGCACTGAGAAACAATCTGAAAAATACCAAGTGGTGTTTTAAGTAAATACACATTTATGTTTTTAAGGATACTCCTGGGAACAAGGAAGAACTCATGGGAACAAGGAGGAACTGGAACAGCTCACACTGAAGATCATCACGAAAGGTGGCTCAACAGATGATCATTTACAGACTGGGATAGTGCTGGAAGGCATAGAGGTGATGACGAGATTGGCAGGTGTTGCGAAGGCTTAAGTTTTTCTGTTTGCCCTAATTTATGCAATTAATCTGAGTTACCCCAAAGAGCTCAGATACTCATTTGATTTTCTTCAGAAGATTCTACTGGAACTAGACAGTGGCAAACTTTCTCCAAAGGTGTACTCTCTGAAGAACAGGCTTCTTTGTTAAAATTAAAGATATAAATTGTGTTGTTTTGTATGGAAGCATATAGGTAGCATAATTCATTTTGAAATGTAATATGCAATATGTAAAATGGCAATGTTTTTCTATATTTAAATTGACATTTTCTCATACATGTGCAATGTTTAGTGCAAAATGACAATTTAATTATATTATTTACATTTGCCATTTCCTACACTAGTTTTAATATGCAAATTAAAAACATTTTAACGCTTTATTAGTTGCAAAATGAAAATGAAAATGTATTGCCCAAATTGATTAGATATGTTTAGCATGTCCAAGCAAAAACTGTTACAAAATTATCATTTCAGTGCTGTTTTTCTAAATGCATTTAGACTTACAGCAAGGACACTTGGGATTGCATTTTCATCATAATACCACGTGATAATTGTAAAAATGCAGTGAGAATTTCAGAATGCATTCTGAGCCAAAGGTGCAGCAAAATGGTGATTTAAATGTCTTTTATTTTTCTTAAATGCTTTGAGACTTACACTTAAGACGTTTCAATTGCATTTTCATCAAATACCTTGCGATAATGTATTTTAAGTCAGTGTGGATTTGAAAATGCATTCCGACGTGATCCACGCCTCCGACCGTGACAAAAGATAGTAGGCTATTGAACCCATTATAATCGGTGATGCCGTTTACAACTGTTGCGTCTGGTGTAGACATTATGGTGTAAGGTGGCAAATAGGTAAATAACTGTAGAATTGTACTGTCTGTTTGATTTCGTGCATCAATCGGAGTGTAAACAGTGAGAGATCGTGGTGTGATCACCACGGAATGCATTTTCAAATCCACATTGAATTAAACTAGATTATCACGGAGTATTTAAAGAAAATGCAATTGAAACGTCTTAAGTGTAATTGTCAGTGCATTTAAGAAAAATAAAAGACATTTAAATCGCCCTTTTGCTGAACCTTTGGCTCGGAATGCATTCCGAAATTCTCACTGCATTTTGCTACAATTATCACGTGGTATTATGATGAAAAGGCAATACCAAGTGTCCTAGCCGTAAGTCTAAATGCATTTAGAAAAACAGCATTGAAATTATATTTTGCAACAGTTTTTGCTTGGACATGCTAAGCATATCAAATCAATTTGTGTAATACATTTTAATTTTAATTTTGCAACTTATAAAGCATTGAAATATGTTTTTAATTTGCATATTAAAACCAGTGTAAGAAATGGCAAATGTAAATTATATAATTGAATTTTCACTTTCACTTTGCACTAAACATTGCGCATATGTATGGGAAACTATAAATTTAAATACAGAAAAACATTGCCATTTTGCATATTACATTACAAAATGAATTATGCTACCTACATGTTTCCATAGTTCTTACCATTACGACTTGAAATATGTTTGTCACAAGACATATTTAGCCATACGCATCTGGCTCTAGTACAATGTTAGTCTGCAAACGTTTGATCGCAGTCTTGTTTTATTCTTAGGATGTTTGTTGCATGTTCCAAAAGTAAATGTTGGAAAAATGTAAATCTTTTAAGAAGTGTAGCAAAGGGTGAAAAATCAAGGAAATGACCTGTTGGAAGTGAACTTCCATTTGTCGATTTGTCACATTTTGTTGTACATTCCCGACGTGTGGTTTCAGGCTGCACCGTTGCTTTGCAACCTGTCAAAAAATAAACTGAAATGCTTTATTTTGTGTGATTTGTGTTTAATTTATATAAGATATTGAATGTACTAGAGCAGTGCAGTAAGCAGACCAAAAGCTGAAGATCTAAAATAAGTTAAAATGTTAAGTTCAACCAGGGCCGGAGTGGGATCCATTTTCAGCCCGGGAGTGTAATGCTCAAGACCAGCCCACCACCTATCCCCATCCAACCCCCTCCCACCGTGGTGGAATCTGGATAAATGAAGTGACAGATCTGTTCTTACTATCCTGTTATATTTATTTTTGACATGTTTCAATAAAAAATATGAATAATGTAAATATGGTCATAAATATCAATAACAAATCACATACTGAGTTTTCTGCAACAAAGAGTCCAACTGTTACATTATGGAAAAAAAATGCTTTGCATTCAAACAAAAATAAAGTAGTGCAGTAAGAAATATACTTTTTGCACTATTGTTTTTTTAATATCCATGTCAATGTAATAAATAAAATAATGAAATAAATTATATGAAACATTTCTGCTACAAAACATACAACTGTAAAAGTTCAGTTCAAAATTGAAAGCTGCCAAGCAGTCATCAATAACTAAATGGAAAATCATCTCGAAAGAAAGAAAGAAAGAAAGAAAGAAAGAAAGAAAAAGAAAGGCCTTCTACCATTCTTCACAAGTTTTGGTTTACACTCAGAACTGAAATTGGCAAAGCCTTACAGCATCACCAACAACAAGCAGTGCACTGGTTTCTGCAACTTTGTTCCTTCAATGTAAGTCACTTTGGATAAAAGCGTTTGCCAAATGCATAACTGTAAATGTTGCTAGTCACTGTACCTTGAGTCGCCAGTTCACGTGTGCTCGTTTGTCTTCTTGAAAAAATATTTGTCAGTTTGGCACATTTGGCCGCGTCATCCTCCAATGCCTTTCTTTTTTTTAACCTGGCTTTTTCAGCTCCTCCAGGCATCTTTTTTTTACTATCCATTTTATTCTTCCCGCGATTAGCGCACTCTCGCTAACACCACAGCGTTAATGGTTTCGGTTTGTCTCCATGACAACGACCTGGGACACGCGCTTGTGTAGAGGAAGAGAGAGAGAGAGCGTGCGCGCGCTCTGACAACAGAAAACATCACATTTTAATATTAAATTCAAATCTAGTGTTATTAGCTTAGTTATCAGTCACACAGTAACTTAAACACATATACGTTATTCTGTGTATGTAAAAAAATAAAAATAAATAAATTTTTAAAAAAGTATATGTAGTCTGCCGCCCAATTTATGAGTAAGTAGAGCGGCCTGACCGAATTCTCCGGGTTCTCCATGGCCAATTGGCCTGAGTTCAACTCAATTAATTTTTTATATAAATGAGCTTAAATGTTAAGTAAATACAACTTGCAATTACTTAGTAGATTCTATGGTGTTACATATTTTTTTTTTAAGTAAAGAATGTTGGTTCAACTCAATTATATATTTAATATAAATGAGCTTAAATGTTAACACAACCTGAAATTACTTAGTAGATTCTATCATGTTGCATGTTTTAAGTGAAGAATGTTGAGTGAACTCAAATATTTAAGTTCATATAACAAAGATTATCTTGTTTATTTTAAGTAAAATTGTTCCAAGTTGGGTTTACTTAAAAAGTGTGATGCAAAAATGGTGCATATATATTTTAAGTAAATCCAACACATCATTTTTACCAGTGTACTGTACTTGAGGTGCCTACTGTGACACTGACTGTTATGGAAAATTCAGCCTCATTTGTACGTATTTCACTTTCCCTGATCTTTAAAATCACACATCACATCAACCTTAATAAATTACACAAAGTTTCTGTCACGAATCCTGGCCATGCTCTTCCGTTAACTCACCACCAGAGGTCACTCGTTCACCACACGGACTCTCATTCCACACAGCACACCGGCCTACAGCTCCCATAACCCATTGCACCTACACAGCTGATTGCGCTGATCACGCACAGCTGACTCTCGTTCACACACACACACACAGAGAGCGGAATACCAGAGACAACATTAAATTACTACATCAACTGTTTCCAATAACAGTCCTCACGCTCTCCCCGCTCTGCACATTTCATATATCTTATCACGTCGGACTTTTGTTCTATTTGACCGTAAGTCATAAGTGCCCTGCGAAGTGGACATCACCAGAAATTCCGCCATGATTCCAGTTCAAAGCATGTTCCATACAAAGGGCAATAAAGTGTGCAAGATGTGAATTTAAATTGTATTTATTTACAGAGGTATATTATGTTACACTTCTCTAGTAAGTTTCGTTTGTGTGTAAAGACGCTGCGCAGTGCAATCTGCGAATGAATGTTCCGAAGTGAAATAAATTTCCGACGGATTTTCCCTGCTCAGGGAGTAGGGAGCAATGAACACTGTGTAGGGAGCATGTCAATCGGAACACAGTTCATGCACGTAGCTCTCTTCTAACGAGCTGGTTATCTGAATCGGGTGTGTTAACTAAGCGAGACATGCAAAATATGCAGAGCGGGGAGCGCGAGGACTGGAATTGGGAACCGCTGGGCTACATCATGTGTCATTCACCGGTCAGAAAACTTTATAGCACAGTTAGTAAAAGTACTACAATACCAGGAAGGAAGATTGGGTTGTTGATGTTTGCCTGCCATTCTTGCTCTCTCTGCACAGCGTGCGTGAACGCGCCGATGACGTATCGTGTCTGCGCGAACAGGGTGTGCAGAGGTATGCAAATACATGCGTTGACAGGCAGGTAGGAAAGACAATTAAAACGCTCGGACCGAGCGTTTTGATTGGACGAACATTTCTTGGTCCTACACCTTCCACAGAATATATAAATACAGATAAATACATTTAGACCACTTAACTTAATGATTGCTATTAGGATGTGAAGAGACTTTCAACCAGAATAACAAAAAATGTTTCTGAAGACAATCACCTATGACACCTTTAAGCTATGGACTTCCTCAGTTGTATCGCGGAGTATTGTCTAGCGCTTAAGTAGTGTGTGTGTGTGTGAAGGAGAGTCAGCTGTGCGTGATCAGTGCAATCAGCTGTGTAGGTGCAATGGGTTATGGGAGCTGTAGTCCGGTGTGCTGTGTGGAATGAGAGTCCGTGTGGTGAACGAGTGACCTCTGGTGGTGAGTTAACGGAAGAGCATGGCCAGGATTCGTGACAGTTTCGGTCAAAGAAATTGGTCAGAGAATTTTAACACCACTGATGAAGGCCTCTGGAATATATATATATATATATATATATTTTTTAAATATTAAACATATCAAGGGAATCCTAGCATTATGAAGTTATATATAATGTGTAATTCTAAAGTATTGTTTTTCTCCAATAAGGATATACGACAGATTTTAGAGGGATGCGCACATGGGTCTTCCATTCTCTTGTCTTTGGAACGAAACCACAACTTATGTCTTGAAGACAGAAGGAAAATGGTTCACATTTTGGTGTCTCATTTAATGGAGAAGTTTGGAGAATAGTAAGTGGTTTTATTCATTATTCCACTTTACATAAAGTCATTCAGTCATAAGCTGTAAATATAGCTTACCTAATATCTATATAATCCTTCTACTAGTCCATCACCAGACCAAAAAAAGAGCTAGCTCTGGCCCTGGTCACACAATTCCCATGCCTTAGAGATTAAGAGGCCAGTGGATATGTGAGTATGCCCAGCAGTTGACAGAACTATGGTTACCTTCACACTGCAGTAGAATTTTTGAATAACACAAAGAAGATATATTAAAGACATTTTTGGGTAAACTATCCCTTTAACATATTTATGTAGCTGTTTTAGGGAGTATGGTATACACCAGAGCGATACCGCCATCCTGCCACAGGGTTTTTGGAGGAACGACTCAGTAATATCAGAAAGCGCCTCCACACAGTTACAGTTCAGCACCAGGACAGCGATCACAGACCACAAATGAGCGCCGAGCTACTGTGACTGATCGCATCACTTTATTTCCAGGTAGGAAAAAAACAGAAGGTGTAGAAACCTTATTAACTTGATCTTTCTACTTTCTTACTACTTCTTCCTTTATTCCTTAAATCCAAATTGTGCTGTGATCAAAACAGGTCATTGGGAAACTGTCTGAAGAATCCACAGATATTGTTCCCTTATTTTCTTATTTTAAACGTTTTGCTTGTCTTCTGTTCACATGTGCCCTCAATAATTGTTCTTTGTGGCAATATTATGTTTGTAGGTATAGTCAAAGTACAAACTGTTACAATGACCAGTTAAAATGTTATGATTCTTGAAAGGTTACTTTAAGTTGTGATATAAATCACAGGCTCTTTGATCATGCAGACACAGAAGTGAGTGAGGCAGACAATAACAAAATGGCAGAGTGGCTTAAGAAGAATAAGCAACCAGTTAGTCAAGTTGAAGAATTTATGAGAGGAACCACTATCTACCGAGCACAGTGGATAAGAGAAAATGGATCAAAATCTCGAATGGATATCACTCAAGAGTATCCAAGACTTTTGGACACCCCTGGAATGGTAAAGGACCGTTTAATCTATAATAGGAAAATTTGGTTCTCCAGTAATTTTAAGAAAACATTAAAAGTGCCCTGCCCTAAAATATGAATCCCACTTCATCTGATTTGAAGAGCTTGATTTTTTTTTTTTTTTTTTTTTTTTTTTTTTTTTAGATTTATAGAAAAATAAAATTCAGTACTTTTATCATTATTTCAACATATAAGGTGATCACATCCTAAGCCAGGGGTCTCCAAACTCGGTTCTGGAGGGCCACTGTCCTGCAGAGTTTAGCTCCAACTTTCCTCAACACACCTGGTGTGTTTAATTAGGGTTGGAGCTAAACTCTGCAGGACAGTGACCCTCCAGGACAGAGTTGGGACACCCCTGTCCTAAGCAAATGGTTATCAGCTGTAGAATGGGTGTTTTTGTGAGCCACTGAGAATCGTCTCAGGTATACCTGTGATTCATTACATACAAACCACAACCATTACAACAATTAACTTCATTTGGGTGATGAAGTTGTTTTGCAAACTGCATAAATTGGGTGTTGGTATTACTCTTATGGTGTGGTTTTAACTGTTTCTTTTCTTAATTAATTTTCAGATTGCTCAGGACTTCGGTATTTTATACCCACATGCCAAAGACAAACTTTTTGAGCTCTGGGGACATGCATCTCAACGAATACTTTCATATTGCAAGACGCAGAAGAGAGCTTTGGATCTTTTTCCACTTCAGACTTTTCCACTTCAAATCCTGCTTTACAGCTCTATAGTTTCATGCCTTGTTCGAACATTTTATCTATATATATTGCACCTGTTTATAGATTATTCCATTGTTCTTTTTGTTTAATGTAAAGACACTCTTGGAGATGTTGCTTTAAAAACTCTCCCAGCTATCCTTCCTCCATTGCCATACAAAATGGGCAGCAAGATGATTCGGCCCTCTTACCAGGAGGCAAAAGAAGCATTCGTTGATTTGCACCCTATAGGTACATCATTTATGACAACACATTTGGGTTATTATTTGATCCATGTGTGCATATTTACCATTTCAAAATTCTATTTAAAAGTTGGGACAAACATCATTCAGTACATGGAGGAGGAGGAGGAACGGAGACAATTCCCTCATGTCCTACAGCTTGGGGATAAAGTCAACTGCTCTCAAGCCTTTGTAATTGTGAGAGGAGTGGCACTGGAGCAAGACAACCTTTTGCAAGCTGTGGATACATGCTTTAAATTATTTTATGTTTTGGACATTGAATATCCCAAGCCTGCTGCTGCTGTTTGGCAGTTTCTACAATATATTCTGTGCCAGGAGGTGTTCCATCAACACACTGCCTACTTAGGCAGTTTATAATTGGATGAGCTGGACTAGCTTTTTGTTTGTTTGTCTGTTTTTTTTTTTTTTTTTTTTGTCCTATAGCAGGTATACCTGTTTACAATGTGTAAAACATGTTGCAAATACATTACTATGAAACAATATATTTGTATATATTATAACATTTGCTGGACTGTAACAAGTATTTTATTTATTTATTTCCCTGTATAATACACCCTAAAATATTTACGAGGCAACTTATAATTACATTTGCTGGACTGTAACTTTGGTTGGTTTATTTATTTGTTTGGTAAACTTAAACAATTGGTAACTGCTTATTTATTGCAAATAATTTAATGGAAAGCTTTACAACTTGTGATTTAATGTAAATAAAGTATTATCAATACATTTGAAGTTGTGCATTATTTATTTATTTATTTACATGGTGGTAATAATAATAATAATAATAATACCTGAATGGTTAAAGCAACATTTTTGGGCAAATAACCCAACAAATTAGTTATTTTATAACCCAATTAATTGGGTAAAAATTACTACCCAATGAAATGGGTTAAAATAACCCAACATTAGGTAGGTGCTATAGTAACCCACCATTGGGTTATCTGTTGGGTCATTTTTAACCCAACTATTTTAAGTGAGTAGTAATTCTATAGTTGCTGTGGTAATATAACAACTATAGTTATAAACAAATTACTTTACCCAATAATGTACTAAGTTTTCTAGGGTATATTATATTACAATACACTACAGTTTACTGTAGTAAAAACTAAAGTATACTACAGTATTTATTACAGTTTATCAGTTCACTATACTACAGTGTGCTGTAGCATTAATTAACAAAGTGTTGTAAATACTATAATATATACAATATAATGCACTTTTCTATAGTATGATTCAAAAACACTGTAGTATTTACTATAAATTACTATAATATTTTTCATGTGGGTATTCATAAATATAAATAGTTTGTTTTAGTGACTCGGGACATTGTTTCAAATCCTGTCGCACCAAAGAGCGCCACTCACATGGTTTTCCATAATATCACATTAGCCTATATTTGTCCCAGATTATTGTTAATGTTCATAATAACTTTATCCTAGGCTGGAAGATTGTGTATCTTTCCGCACAACCTTTTTCTGTCCGTATACTTTACATAGAGAGTTAATAATAGCATCACTGTAAAAACTAAAGGTTCCTGGAGGCACCTTTTGAGGTTCTTCACTTTGCCACACCGGCAGAACCCTCTGTAGAGCCTCTAGGCACCCTTTCAAAAGGGGTGGTTCTCTGATGGTTCCTGGAGGAACCCTTTTATTAAGAATGGTCAGGAACCACCTTGGGTGCTTTGAGGCACTATTTCCTAATTTCAGTTCTTTAATATTTGCACCCCCCCACCCCTCCCACTAATTTATTATTCCTGCTATTGACATTTTTAATAATTTTAATAAACAAACTGAAAAACTAAAACAAATGCATATCAAACAGTTTATTGATAAACAACAACATTGATAGTTTCAAATAATCACCTTAAACAGTCAATATTGCACATCACAATCCCATTCATGGAAACACAATTGTGTTAATATTGTTATAAACAAAACATAAAACATTTACACCTTGACAAAACTGTAAACAAATAAATGTGACTCAAATATCTTAGAACTTTAAAACACATTTCATGTACCTCAAAAATAGTACAATTTAAATTAATAAGTTAAATTACAAATTTAATTAAAAAATTTTGTACAGTGCAATCAATAGTAACATTTTCTTTCCTGTTCTAAATGGAGGTCACTGATTGGGAACATTCACACAGGACATTTTAAGAAATTGATAAGCCTCAAGATAGCTGTATGTTGCCACGTTTCTCTTGTGTTTTGCTTTGTCTGTCTTTGACCTAGTTTTCCTTAGTTGCCCTGATTAGTTGATTAGCTCCTCACCTGTTTCTGTTTCCCCATGATTAACTGATTGAAAATTTTATTAATCCCGAAAGGGAAACTGGTTTGCCACCAACCATACAGCCATCAAACACAATACACTAACAAATAAATACAAACAAATAAATAATTCAGCATTAGGAGACTAATAAAACCTGATTAGGAGACACAATTTATG
>JAFVLL020043841.1:0-37817 GCA_021397915.2 Tor tambroides
TTGATTTTTCTTTTATGCCAAAAATCATTAGGACATTAAGTAAAGATCATGTTCCATGAAGATATTTTGTAAATTTCCAACTGTAAATATATCAATTCTAAATTTTTGATTAGTACTATGCATTGCTAAGAACTTCATTTGGACAGCTTTAAAGGCGATTTTCTCAGTATTTTGATATTCTTGCACCCTCAGATTCCAGATTTTCAAATAGTTGTATCTCAGCTAAATATTGTCCTATCATAACAAACCATACATCAATGGAAAGCTTATTTATTCAGCTTTCAGATGATGTATAAGTCTCAGTTTCGAAAAATTGAACCTTATGACTGGTTTTGTGGTCCAGGGTCACATATTGTCTGATAATAAATATTTAGCCTAATTGTTCATGCTCATTTTGCCTATCTTAGGCTGCACACCTATCTTATCTCTCATTTTGATTATCTTTGCTGTCTTCTAATACTCACTTAGTCTTTAAAACATACTGAACATTCTGTTTTGATGGCTAAATTGACTTATAGCACTTAAAATGATTTACTTTAGTTTAGAGTTTTATTTTTAATGTATTTGGTTACACTTTATTTTAAGGTGTCCTTGTTACAGTATAATTATACATTTAAGTACTGAGTAATATTAATTAACTAGGCTACATGTACTTACTATATGGTTAGTGTTAGGATTAGGGGTGTCTTAGGCTTACTTGCCTACATGTAATGTGTAACAAGGACACCTTAACAAAGTGTTATTTATATAAAATAGTATAAGATTTTTAATATTTGCTATTTATTAGTTATTGGCTAAAAATAAAGTTTATTTGTATTTTTACAGTATATCAGTGCATCTGTAGCTAAAGCTCAAATTAAAATGATATTATGAATTTTTAATCAATTACCTTGACAACAACTGAACAAGAAGCAATTTGATACTTAAATAAAATATTTTTTCCCCCTATTTTTTATTTTTGTTGATAAAATAGTTATGTATTGGCCTAAAATACAAATAAACTAGATCTGCCAGCATATTGTGTCAAAAGATTATTATTATTTTTTTCATGAGAGGACAAATTAAACTTCTCGGCCATCTTGTAGTTCATTTAGTAAACTGAAACATTAGTGAAACAGGGAAGTTAATTAGGCAAAATTAGTGAGGCGAAGCATATTAAATTACTCCGCTTTTAATTCATTCTCAGCTTAGGACAGAAACAAGGTCTCTGCAGCAAGGCTACTCTATAGAAGGCAACCAGGTCACACCTGGAAACATGATATTAATTTCAGTGCAGCCAATGAGCTTTGATTCTGTCTGATTTGAAAATACAGAGTCTATTCCAGGTAAGCTGTTTACAGGATCCTACATTTGATATCTGGATGAGAACACATATGTATCATGAAATCTTTCTCACTACTAATTACATAAAGTAGTATGTGAAGTCATTGCATTTTTACAATGAGGCACTCACAAGTCTTATTAGAAAAATATCTTGTAGTAATTCATTTTGCCCTCATTCTCAAAAATAAATTGTTTAAACCGAATAGAAAGCCAATAGTCGATAGTTCATGACCATGGGTTTTAATACATACAACAGAATGATTTAATATTTTTTAATATTCAAGAAACATTCAATTCAGCACTGCAGCTTGACAAATAAACAAGACAGATCAAAGACTGTCACCATTATCTCCATGACACTAGTGATCAGCACTCATTTGTCTGTAATATCTAGGCCATGTCAGATTAGCCTTCATATATTAACTGTCCATATTCCAACCCCACTATATGTAATATTGCCCTCTTAATTCTGTGACAGACAACATTGTTTATATCTTATTTTAAGACTCATTTTCAGAATGTTTTCCAGTCTTGTTTTATTATCAATTTGGATTATTTTCTTCACTTAGACTTTGAACTAACAGGCTACTCTACTAAGGCCATGTTGTCTGTGCCAATGCAATCAAGAAAAGAGTGTTTTTGAATGGCAGACATCAAAAAGCAAGCCAAAATTTGATGCGCAAAAGCCACAACACAATTTTTTATGTATTTCTCTTCACATATCACGCATAGCATACCCCCTTAACATTAACACGATATACGACAAGTGTAATGCATTTGCCAGAACTGCATACAGTAGGCTATATGTAAAGTTAACGAGCAGTCATGCAGAATGAACACTGACTGTGGTTCCAATCCGCTTGATTGCTTTGATTTTGAACGTGACTATCTCGTGAATGAAGACCACCTCAACTCAACTCTCTTCTATTAATTAGACATGATACAAAAAGAGTAGCTCTCTCAGTGTGTGCTACACTCACTTACCTCCACGAAATAGAAGCAGGGCAGCAAGGTAACGCTGTCTTTGGTCATCTTGCCTTTGAGTCTTTCCTTCGCAGACATGATAAACGGTACGTCCCTTAAAAAAAAAACCCCTGTGCGCGAAGAGAGGAACACTGAAGCCCAGCTGGTGTAATTTCTCCCCGTGTGCAGTAATTGCGCTCCTTTAGGCTGTCGCTTTCTCCATCCCCAAGTGCGCTTTTACTGCGGATACAGACACACGGAAAGATGCCGTATCAAACCTGGCGACATCATGACTGAAACCATGACAACACAATCACCATCCCCTGAGGACGCGCCGACGGAGATGTTAGAAATGTCCAACACCGATTAATGTTTCAAGCCAACCTTCAACCTTCTGATTAGAGGCAATATGCTGACCAGATGACGTCAGAGGTGTGCTAAAAACCCATTTTCACCAGAAGCGAGCGCGCGCGCGCACGTGCGTGTGAGAGAGAGAGGTGGGGGCGTTCACGCTTCTTCACACTATCAAGATTGTCAAATGGCTCAAACTACGGCTCAGATGGGTTGTAGATAAGGCGTTGTCTTTTATAAATACATACTGGAGAAATGGTTTAGACAAGACGCTGTAATGATTTGCAAGTCATAAATCCCGTAGTCAAATCATTGTAAATAATCTATAGCGTAGTTATGAAAAAACTCGGTAGAACTTTTTTTATTCAGCATGACTCAGGGTTATTTTTTCCCCTTAAATGTTCTTCTAAACTCAGTTTCCTAAACTCATTCAGAGTAAACTTAGAAATAATAAAAAGCCGACATATGTCTGCTTTGAATTTTGTTTTAGTGTACACTAGCGCCATCTACTGGATATTTAATTACAATTTTATATAGGATGAGTGACAATTGAATTCAATTTATAATAAATTTGTACACTTCTACCTCCAATTTTATCCTGCTGTGGAGGAAGTTTCTGAGAAAATGATTTGCATTAAATACTTAGAAATGCATCTTTGGGGACATAGTTATGGACACATTTGTTGAATATGCAGTATGATTGGATGAGATAGAAGTATTTTCCGGTTGTCACACTCTGCAGCCGACTTTGAATGACTGTGCGACTGTTTGACCATTTCTCGCAAGAAATAAATTCTCAAAAGACTTTTGTCTCATGCCTTTATTTCTCTGCACCAAATCCAGTACATTATTCAGATTGTTTATTCATACGTTCAGCTTGATGTGTCACTGGAGAACAATATGCATATTATCAAAACATTATGTTCTGTACTTAAATACTGCATTCAGATATAGGTTAAGATATAGATTTAAATGATGAGCATCCACATGAAATGAACTCTCCAGTCAGAATGAATCTAGAAAAAGCTGTTTTGTCTCCCCCTCATGGGTGCCGTCATTTTGACATCACATGACAAGCCTTGTCATGTTATTAACAGAAGTACTACTGCTTCTACTACTATCACTACTACTACTACAGATAAAATATAGCTGCACAACTAATTATGAGAAATTATTACAATATGCAGAAAATCTATAGGCAGAGTAGCTCAAAAGTTTTATGTCCATGCTCAGTATGTAAAGCAGTGGTTTCCAACATGTGGTCCACACTGCCCCTTGCACAGGGCACAGGAATAATATGGTCTATGGTCAAAAATCCAAAATGGTTGCCCTCGACTGACAGACTTTTGGTACAATGTCTTTGATACACATAATAATGCTCTTAACATACTTGGGCTCCAACCCCTTGGCTGCTAATTTGGCATTATCTCGAGACCTGACTTGACTGTCTGATCTCGCCCGGTTATTGCTTTTACCACTGTTTTAACTAGATGAGAAACTCATCCTTCCATCACATGATATGTGGATCTGAGAAATCGTTTGCTGTATAAAACTCGAAAAGTTAAGATTCTCGCTTTCAGGATCCCTCAAATCTTTTCATAAGACCTGAAAACCTTTTTTTAGACCCCATCAAAGACTTATTCTGTTCCCCTGATACTAGCGCTAATACACAATAGTTAACTTTTATTGGAAAGAGGGAAGATAGATTCTAAATAGACGACTGTTCATTTTTTTAATCTATTTATTCATCTTTAATTATTTGCTTATTATTATTTAGTCCCTTTTTCCTCATGGTTTTATATATATATTAGTGCTGTCAATCGATTAAAAAAAAATAACTAATTAATTGCACATTTTTCTAAAATTAGTCGCGATTAATCACGATTAATTCCACCTAACATTAAAGTTTTTAAATATACTTTTATATTGCAACAATTTCACATTCAATCTTCAAATGTACAATGTACAAACAACATAAAGACAGTATATTTTTAATATTTCTTTAATGGCATCTTTTTTTATGAATGAAGGCCAGCATCACTGATATCAATACTACTGATGTCTCTATAAAATAGTTTTTTCCCCTGAATATTTAACCATTGACTGTAGCCATTCAGCATTACAGTATAATTGAGAGCTATACATTTTAAAATTTATTAGACTTAACTTCTAATTTAAGTGAACTTAAAACAATCTTCACATGAACCCATTATAATAAATGACATATTTACCTACCTGTGCCCTTCTGCAGAAATATACAGAAAATGAATACTTGCCAAACACTAAATTCTAAATTAAATATAGATGAACCCCTTAAAGCTATAAAAGTTATTGATTTCCTCTTTTTTCTTTTGTTCTTGGATTAATAGACATCACAGCAGCTGGTTATTAGCTTATTTGCCTGCTATAGCTTTAAAAGCTGCTGCTGCTGAACGTGACGCGGATCTGAAATGAGTATTATTTTCTCACAACTCTCTTTACATTTTCTGACCCACTTCAGGTCTTAAAGTCTTACTAATGAGCGGACGAGTTGAATCGGGTATTTTAGATGAGGGAGACAGTGCTGGGGTGCCTCAGGACAGTTTTTAAAACCATTTCAGAGACATGTTCTTAAATGTGACACATATATAACATATTGCTCACATGCACGCAGTTTTAAGGCATCTTTAATCGCCTTTTTTGGTAACTTCATGCCTTAACTGACGGCATAACTAGGACATTACACGCACGTAGTTTCTTTCGCTGTTTGATATGAAATGATACAGGCTACAGCGCGCGCCGGCACCTTTGTGCGTGTATTTGAAGAGCGCGCGCTACAAGCACAGTATCTTTTCCGTGCTCATTTGACTCGCGCCTGGCGCGGAGGCGAAGTTAGAGCGCGTCTGAAACATCTCTCGTTTGATGTGGTCATAAAGACATTCTACGTCTAAATAAATGCAATCCTTTTCAAGAAAAAAGAGACAGAGGCAGCAGTTGCGAATGGGGTGGCCAACCCTAGCCCCGCCCCTGCGTTAATTGCGTTAAAAAAATTTTAACGCGTTAATCTGAAAAAATTAATCGCATGCGTTAACGCGCTAATTTTGACACCACTAATATATATATATATATATATATATATATATATATATATATATATATATATATTAGTGCTGTCAAATGATTAATTGCGATTAATCGCATCCAAAATAAAAGTTTTTGTTTACATAATATATGTGTGTATACTGTGTATATTTATTATGTATATATAAATACACACACACATGCATGTATATATTTAAGAAAAATATGTTATGTTTATATTTTAAATATATTTATATATAATACAAATTTTATGAATATAAATATATACATGTAAATACATGTAAATATTTTCAAAATATACTGAATGTGTGTATTTATACATAATAAATATACACAGTACACTCATATATTATGTAAATATTATGTAAATTAATCGCGATTAATCATTTGACAGCACTAATATATATATATATATATATATATATATATATATATATATATATATATATATGTGTGTGTATATATGGGTCAAAGACGAAAAAGGGTTTAAGCATAAAAACAATAAGTGTAATACTGCTGTAATTGTTGTTGTTTAAAAAGTTTTCTGCTTAATTCAATTACAACTTTGTTTTTGTTTGTCAGAGTACAAAATAAATATACATTTTTCCCTGATTTGCAGAAGACACCCACTAAAATGTCATTCAGTGTAACAGTCTTGCCAGGCATATTTACAACAAAAATAAATTTATGACATATTAAAAGACTAATTACTTTCACCACAGATACTAATTAATTGTAATTTTACATTTTTAAAATTTTCCACTATCCTAGGTTTTGCCTATTTGTCATTAAGAATTGTTTACTCATTTAAAACACAATAAAATTTAATATTCTCCCTTGTTCTTTTATATATTTTAATATGTACAAGTCAAAATAAGCATGTTGTTTGACTTTTAACATAAATATTGTGTTACATTGAATGACAATGTAACATTATTTCAACCAAATTTTGACATTTTATTCTCCAAAAACATATTTAAAACCTTAAAAGTAGCCACTTTGATTACATTTAATGTGCTTTCTATGGACATAAAACCATTTTTGTAAATTTCTTTTGATGCAGACATCTTTACGTCTTTGACCCATATATATATATATATATATATATATATATATAGTAAATGCATTTCTCAGAATGCTCCAAATGATCAGGCACTGAAAAATAAAATAGAAAATAAAACAACCCAAGTCAATAAGAGTGTTTTTTTTTTTTTTGGTATGTGTGTGTGTAGGAGACAGTATTTTCAAAACAAGCCTCTTAAAAATGCAATATAATAAGCGTACATGAAAAACTTTACCAGGAGAACAAATATAGGAAACAAATTTAAAATACTATATTATTAAAAGGCAGAAAATGTAATTTATTATAAATAAATAATTCAATATAAACTATTTAAAAATTATTATATAACAATAAAGGCATTAAATTATAATAATTCTACAGAAATTAAATTACATTTTACGTATTACATTCATTCATTCATTTATTTGTTTGTTTGTTTGTTTAAAGGGTTACTCCACTCCAAAATGAAAATTTTGTCATTAATCACTTACCCCCATGTCGTTCCAAACCCGTAAAAGCTTCGTTCGTCTTCGGAACACAATTTAAGATAAACCGGATGAAAACCGGAAAGCTTGTGACTGTCCCATTGACTGCCAAGTAAATAACACTGCCAAGGCCCAGAAAAGTATGAAAGACATCGTCAAAATAGTCCATCTGCCATCAGTGATTCAATCTGAATGTTATGAAGCCGAGAGTACTTTTTGTACGCAAAGAAAATAAAAATAATGACTTTATTCAACAATTCATCTCCTCCGCGTCAGCGTAGCGCCATTTTGGAGAATATCCATCCACTGAACGCAAACTGCGTATGCTGTTCTGTGTTAGCCACACAGATTTGAATGAAAACAGCGTATCCGTGTGGTGTGGCTGACACAGAACAGCGTACGCAGTTTGCGAAGCTTTTACGGGTTTGGAACGACATGGGGGTAAGTGATTAATGACAAAATTTTCATTTTGGGGTAGAGTAACCCTTTACTTGTGCTTTATGTGTAATCACACTTAAGGGTTGTATTTAATATTGATATAATATTAATTTTGTTAAAATAACACTATAGGCCAAAGACTTCTTTATCTCTTCCTGAACACTTTGGTGCTATCTCAAAACATTAAAAAGAGTCAGTATATTTAATGAGGCACCACACATGCTGCATCAAACCAATGCTAGGTAGGCTATGCACTGCGTGATTTTTGAAGTCGTCCGATCAGTTCCTTTCACACTTCATAACTGTTTTGGGTATCATGAAGTTGCTGTAGTTTGCATTTACACACATTACACAATATTTCACTAGTAAGAATCCCTGACTACATGACTACAACTCTTCTCCTGGAATTTCCAATTTAAATTTTTAACATGTAGATTTAGGGTAGAGTGGGGGAATCAAGGATTGTGTAATTTTTTTTTTCTTTCGGTGAAACAAAAGTTAAATGTGTTCAGAAAAGTTATCATAGTTTTAGTGGCAATGACATCAATTATAAACCAAGTATGAAAAATGTCCAGAGTTTTCATGTTATTAGATTTTTAACAAAAATTTAATTTGTGCCAAGGGGGCGTTTTACTCCTCCTATGAGGCAAAACGCTCCCCTGGGTGGGGTAAAACGCCCCCCAGTCTGACAAAGCAATTTGCTTTTTACATTTACAGCAAAATCAGAGTATACAGGCAGTTTTAGCTTAAAATTTAAAAAGAATATAATCAATAATTATAAATTACAAAATTATAATAGTCTATTTGAAAAAAAAAAGAAAAGAAAAAAAGCTAGCTAACTACCTGATGCTAATTTGAGATAATTTTTTAAATATAAAGTCCAAATATTTTTATTCAACCAACTAGTTAGAATACATTTGATGGAAAAACAAAGGATTTGATGTTCAGAACAGAATAACTACAGTAATTGCCCACTGCCCACCTGGCTGGGGGCGTTTTACCCCACACACTATGTCTGAGAAAAAAATTATGTCATTCTGAAAATATATTAATATTTTTTATTAAATAATACATACTCTCTATCTACAGGCCCTACTGTTCTCATATCATATATAACTGTGATGTTCTACAAAACAACAAGCTTTAAAACACTTTTTTTTTCTTACTGCTGAAAATTAGATCATTTACTGTGAAATCTGTTTTCTCTCTGGTACATCACCAGTGTAAGCTTCATAGTGAAAACTTCTACATCACTCTCGTCAACATAGTCCATATAGTTACAATAAAAATTTATCTTGACTTTATCTTGTGGTTATTTTGGGAAAAACAGTAGGGGGGCATTTTACCCCATGGGGGCGTTTCCCCCCACTCTACCCTAATATTTGTTCCCTTTTTTAAAAAAGTGAAATTGCAAAACTCTTTTCAAAGCCTGACTTTTGTCCAGTCACAAGAGGGCAGCAGCGCACAATTCCTACCTCATCAGATTTAAGAAATACACTGAAGCCACTTTCCTACATTTTAGCCTAAACAGTATGCCAATGACATATCCAAAAAAAGAAACTCAGCTAGCCTAATTTTGTGACTGATGTATCAACCAAAGGATTGCAAAACGGTTTATCTAATATTCAGATAGGCTTATTATTCCAGTGTTTCGAGATTGAACAAAAACGCTTCAACTGAGCAGCTGTACGTTAGTCCTCGTACTTTTACCATATTGTTAATAATGAAGAGGAATTTGTTTGACAAGTCCTCAGTACAATAAGCAGCAGCAAAGTGAGACTTAAAGTAAAAAGTACATGAAATATTTGGAGTCTTAAAGGAGCACGAACTGAAGTACTCGATAATCGATCATATTGCAAGATAAAACAGTTCAAGTGCGTGTTTGCAGGCATCCCATCACTTATTAAAGTAAGGCACGCCTACAGCGCGTGCGGCTGCCCAGTTCGTTCTCACAGACTACAGCGCACTTTACAGCGCTCAGACTGTCACTGACACAATGCGCTACTATTTCTGGCGGATTTTTTTACGAGGAGTGACAGTGGAATAAGAGGAAATCATGCCAGTGCTATCGTAGGAGACCGAAGACCCTTCACTTCTTTCCCGGGATTGTTCTTTTCTGTTTAACCCTTATCCACAATGCTTTACTTTCAGCTGGTGATCATGGCAGGGACTGTCATGCTGGCATACTACTTTGAGTACACTGATACTTTCAACGTGCACATCCAGGGATTTTTCTGTCATGATAATGCCTATACGAAACCCTATCTCGGACCAGAGGAGTCCAGTGCGATCCCGCCAGCCATCCTGTACGCGGTGGTCGCAGGGGTCCCTGCACTCGTGGTGAGTTAGTGTGTATTAAAGGTTAATGGAGTTTAGAATAAGCAGTGCATGCTGGTCGTGGTTCTTGGGAAGATCTTTATTTATATAATAGTATAATGTTAATCAGCATGTGAATTGTAGATTGTCCTGGTGGATAGAGTCTCATAGTCAGCCTGCCTGCAAACTTAGGATAACAATAACTGAAAGAAATAATTATACACAGAAGAATGTGGCATCTGGATTTAGATATTTATAAAACGTTCAGTTTACAGAATGGAAAACATATCTATTATGTATATTTGATTATGCATATTATTTTGCAAATTAATTATCCAGTGTGTTTTCTAACTAGTATTTGCACTTTAGTGGGTCAGTATATAAAATTGGGGGGTCAGCTATCTATCTATCTATCTATCTATCTATTTATCATCTATCTATCTTAAAGGAATGACTGTTTTAATAAGCAAGGATGCATTCATTTGATCAAAAATGTCAGTAAACACATTTATAATGTTACAAAAAAGTTTATTTTAAGTAGATACTGTTCTTTTGAATTTTCCAATCATTAAGAATCCAGAAAATGAACCCATGATTTCTACAAAAATATTATAAGCAGCACAACCATATCTCAGAATTGAAAATAATAATAAAAAAATGTTTCTTAAACAGAATATTAGAATGATTTCTGAAGGATCATGCGACTGAAGACTGAAGTAATGACTGCTGAAAATTCAGCTTTGCCATCAGAGGAATAAATTATGTTTTTACAGCGGAGGCTAAAATTATTAGAACACCTGATAGATCTGCAAATATTGACCTCCAAAATTGACCTCCAATATTGCCTCCAAAACATGATTTCTTTTCATAATGTTCATGAAACATGCAGATAGTTGTTCTGAGCACAACTATCAGATGAAGTGAGTAGTGCTGTCAAATGATTAATTGCGATTAATCATTTGACAGCACTAGAAGTGAGTCGTATTGTTTTTATCCACTTTTTACTTTAACATTTGATATGTCCACCTTTTGCAGCAATTATAGCAGCACATCTCTCTGGCATAGTGTCAGTATATTTCCTGAGAGCTTCAACACTAATGTTATCCCATGCCTTCTGGAACTCAAGCCAAAGGCTTTCTTTTGAATGTACAATAGATCTTTCCAGTTTATTTTCCAACTCGCCACAAATTTGCTTGATGGGGTTGAGGTCCGGACTTTGAGGGGGCCAGCCAGTCCATCATTTTCAAAGTTCCAGCAGATTCCTTCTATTGCAGACAGTTCAGGCAATAGTTTGTTTTATGGATATTGTAATGGCCAAATTCAACAAAAAACAACTAAAACCTCTTAAACATGCCAAGTGTTCTAATAATTTTGGCCACCACTGTGAATATGTTAAAGCAGAATTATTTAAAATTGTAGAAATATTTCACAATATTAATGTTTTACTGTATTTTTGGTAAAAAAAAATCAGCTTTTGTGAACATAAGAAATGTCTCTCAAAAACATATAAAAACAAAAAAATTACAGACCCCAGACTTTTGAATGATAGTGTACCTCAAAACAAAAAAAAAACGAAACAGTTGTTGACATTTAGTAAGAGTATTGGTATAAAAATAACAGCATAGTTCAAGAGGTGTTGGTTTTTATGAAAAATGTTCATGATGAAATCTTTAATTTAAGGAGAGTTTGTTATATTGTTGAGATCTCTTTTGAAAATCTAGAGGTGACACAAGATTACCTTGCATGAACATGAAACATGCAAAAGCCTCAATTTTCTTCCTATTTAATATAATTGCTGTGCAGAAGAAATGAAGAAATGAGATATGACAGATTTGAAAAGCCTGCATCTGCAGGGCACCATTGGTTAGTGTTTACTAGGTTGGCCACAGTGAATGTTGGGATCTGTCTTTGAGAAGTCACTTTTTGGCTCTAGACTCTAGCTTTCTGTGCCTACAGTATTAAAAGAGAATTTATGATGAGCAAGATATTGTCAGCTCCGAGGATCAATTAAAGAGCACCAGGATCACCACAGAGCCTCCCTGCTCTCATCTCTCATAAGAATTCCAATGGATTTGCTCAATCGATCTGAAAACACTCTTTCTGGCCTTATATTAAGGCCGCACAAATCCCCCCCCCCCACCAAATGACTATTATTATCACCCATTTGCTGAAAGCATCACTTTTGAGCCAAGTGTGGAGTGAAAACTTCGATCTGGCCTCCAGCGTGCTCTGCAGTGGACAGTAAAGGTCAGATATCATCTTGAAGTGCAAGGCTTACAGTGTTAGTCCCAAATATTGCTGCGATGCTGAACTTGGGCATTTCTGACAAGGCAACTGATAAGTTTACAAAATCTGAGACTTTTAATGCAAGTGTATCTCTTACCCTCAACTGTGTAACTGACTTTCTTCTGTGGAATACAAATGAAGAAAGTTTTAGTCATTTTTTCCCCGTGCAATTACAATTAATGTCGACTGGAGTTTTTAAGTTTCAAATACAATATCGCCATAAAAGTATAGTCTATGACTTGTGTCCTGCATAACTACTTTTCTGAATTTATACGATAGCTTTGTGTGAGGAAAAAACTGAAATTGAAGTTGCTTATAACCTTTCTCCTCCAGTGAGCTGTTATATTAAAAAAAAAGACATTTTAAGTTATGACTATGACAATGTCAAATTTAAGCTTTTATGCTTATACCTTTTGTTTTCTGAATTTTCAATTTTTGTAATAACTGACTTTTCACCTCATAATTCTAAATCAAGATGCGAGCACAACGGTCAAAGATGTCCATCTCGTCTACTGCATGTTTACAAAACTATGGAATAGTAGTGAAGTAGAATGGAAGAACACATTCTGTGTGAATGGCCCCTAAGACAGCTGTGTACATGGAGAAGCACTTAGCAAACGCACAATAGCTTTCCATGGCATTTGTGATACAGTGTGTGTCTACCAACCAGTGGTATCGCTAACATCAAGCATTCAGCTTTCATTAAAATATTGAAACCAAACAGTCCCTGTCCTACCTCTTGTATGATGTAGTGGTTATATGTGCATTCAGAGCACTTACAGTGGGTACGGAAAGTATTCAGACCCCCTTAAATTTTTTCAATTTTTTTATATTGCAGCCTGATACTACAATTGTTTAAATTCATTTTTTTTCTCATTAATCTACATGCCGTACCTCATAATGACAAAGTGAAAACAGAATTTTAATAATGTCTGTAAATTTATTAAAAAGAAAAAAACTGAAATATCACATTTACATAAGTATTCAGACCCTTTACTCCATACTTAGTTGAAGCACCTTTGGCATTAATTACAGCTTCAAGTCTTTTTGAGTATGATGCAACAAGCTTTGCACACCTGGATTGGGGGAGTTTCTGCCATTCTTCTTTGCAAATCCTCTCAAGCTCTGTCAGGTTGGATGGGGACCATCGGTGGACAGCCATTTTCAGGTCTCTCCAGAGATGTTCGATAGGGTTCAAGTCAGGGTTCTGGCTGGGCCACTCTAGGACATTCACAGAGTTGTCCCTAAGCCACTGCTGTGTTTCCTAGGCTGTGTGTTTAGGTTCATTGTCCTGTTGGAAGGTGAACCTTCTGCCCAGTCTGAGGTTCTGAATGCTCTGGACTGGGTTTTCATTAAGGCTACCTCAATATTTTGGTGCATTGAGCTTTTCTTCTACTCTGATGAGTCCCTCAGTCCCTGCTGCTGAAAAACAGTCCCACAGCATGAGGCTGCTACCAGCACACTTTACTTTTGGGATGGTACTCTGCAAGTGATGAGCAGAGCTGGTTTCCTTCAAACATGATGCTTAGAATTGAGGTTCATCAAACCAGAGAATCTTGTTTCTCAGAGTCTGAGGGTCCTTTAGGTGCTTTTCTGCAAATTCCAAGTGGGTTTTCATGTGTCTCCACTGAGGAGAGGATTGAGTTTGGCCACACCGCCATAAAGCCCAGATCGGTGGAGTGTTGCAGTGATGTTTGTCCTTCTGTAGGTTTCTCCCATCTGCATATATGATCATGGAGCTCAACTAGAGTGACCATCAGCTTCTTGGTCACCAGTCTAGACAAGGCCCTTATCCATCAGTTGCTCAGTTTGGTTGGGCAACCAGCTCTTGGAAGAGTCCTGGTTGAGCCAAGCTTCTTCCATTTGAGAATTATGGAAGTCACTGTGCTCTTGGGAACCTTCAGTGCAGCAGATTTTTTTTTTTGTAGCCTTCCCCAGATCTGTGCCTCGATACAATCCTGTCTCTGAGCTCTGCAGGCAGTTCCTTTGACCTCATGGTTTGTTTTTCACTCTGATATGCATTGTCAGCTCTGAGGCCTTTTATAGAGAGGTGTGTGCCTTTCCAAAACATGTCCAATCAATTTAATTTGACTCCAATCAATGTGTAGAAACATCTCAGCAATGATCAAGAGAAATGTGAGGCACCTGAGCTAAATTTCAAGTTTTGTTGCAAAGGGTCTGAATACTTACGTAAATGGGATATTTCAGTTTTTTATTTTTAATACATTTACAGACATTTCTAAATTCCTGTTTTCACTTTGTCATTATGAGGTACGGAGTATAGATTAATGAGAAAAAAAAATGAATTTAAACAATTGCAGTATCAGGCTGCAACATAAAAAAATTGAAAAAATTTAAGGGGGTCTGAATACTTTCCGTACCCACTGTATGTATGCTGCCGACCTGCAAAGCCACAATCATTTTTCTGTGTGATTTTACCTATGTACCTACCCAGTTTTAAATGACACACCATTTTTCACCCTTTTTAACTGTCAGTGTAGAGGAGTCTTGAGTAAACCGAATGGATTCATCACTGTGCACTGACTGACCTTTGGCAATTGTTCCAGACAGATGTGAAACCTGCCAGACAGAGAGTTTTAACTGTTATAATAGGATTCGACTCACACTAGTCTCCCCAATTTCAATGTGACCAACCACAAATAACAAGAAATATAATTTGAACACTTTCCAAAGTTTGAACTGCCCTTGAGGCTTTTTTAATACTTGGTCTGAACCTGAGTATGATCCACCACCCTCCCTGTGCCTCCACTATTCATTTGGAAACAAACAACTATGAAAAATGTATTATACTATAATTGTGACATAAAGCATGCAAAGACGCAAATTATATGTTAGGATGGATTATATATTGGGATGAATTGCTTTCATACTAATTGCTAACTGTGCCAGAGCTCTTGAATAAATCGAACACTAGACCAGGGGTTTTTAAAACTTTTAATGCCACAGACCTTCAAATATAAAGATCCTGTAAAAATATAAAGCATTTTTATGTAGTATGGTAAATGGTAAATCTGATTAACACAGGTGTGTTGTAGTTAAAACTTCTCCTTTTTTATTTTTTTTACTTGTGGAATGCCCGATAAAGGATGAGATTGACTTGACTCTAGGCCATGTGGAGTTGGAGGCAGAAAGCAGATTAATAGAATTCTTCCTTGGGGTTGCATCTCACGTTCTTCATATTAAATATGAATATGAAAACATATAAAAAATAAATTAAAGAACTTTTGGAGAGCCGATGTGCCAGTAAGAGAAACCATCTCACTCATCAGGTTTGGCTTTTTGACATTTATGGGCCAGGATGACATGATGTCTATTAGAATTGAATAGTGAGTCATGCCAATCCACATTCACAGTCCCAAAATGCATAAGAATTCTTTTTGTACAAGTCGTGAAAGGACTTGTTGTCTCCTGTTCATTGACAGATCAGACCATATTTATCATTAATTTTGAAAAAGTGTATTCATAAATCTCAGAGTTTGCCAATTTATGTATTATTTTCTATGATGATCTAAAGGAATGTCTTGAAAGTGAAGTAAACAAAAATATCAAATATTCTATTCTGTAATATGGGTCTTGGATGATTTATATAACGCCTCTAACTTTCCAATTCAAAGTTTCTACATTTAATCAGTGCAGTTTGTCTTTTTGAGCTTATTGTACACACCTCATATGTAATCAATAAAGAACAGAGATTCATGCTGCAGTACTAACAAGTGATGTCAAAGTGATATATCCTCAGACTCTTGGCGTAGGGTTCCCACTTCAAAAGCTCGCTCAGCCGTGCTAATATTGAGATATCACTGATGTTGTAAACCTGGAGTTTGCTGCACTGTTGAGTTGGCTCAAGAGTTCACAAGTTCACCTGTCACTTCCTGTGTTTTTTCACATTGGTAAAGGTATTGGAATAAGGGCACCGGGCTCTTCTGCAGCTGAAGTCTTCACATGCTGTGAACCGGTTAGTTGCAGACAGTGACGTAATACAAAGTTGCCAAACAAGCAACCTGTTTTGCATTTTATGAGGTTGCTATATGTAGCAAGAAAACAGAAAGTGCACATAGTGAACAATTAAATTATGTAGTTGAGAATAAAAAGGTCTTGTGAGTGCTTTGATGAATCACAGGAAAAAGGACTTGATCAACATGGGTTAACAAAACAATTTTTTTTTTAGCTACTGAATTACTAGGAACTGAAGCTCCATGATGACAAGTTTCAGTTAGTTTCATCTTCTCTTGTCCACATCTCAGAAAAAATTGCAAAAATGGTACCTTTAGGGGTACAACAACTTATCATCGGGGCAGTATCCTCAAAGTGGCATCTTTTTAGCTCTGAAAGGTTCATCATGTACAGATCGTAGTACTAATCTATTTTACTGACAGTGCAAACTTGGAACTTTTTAAAAGTGATGTGAAAAATATTGACAGTTACAAGTTAAAGGTGAATTCATGCCAAACACTGAATGAAAGCAAGCAAAAAGTTTATTTATTTATTTAAACACACAGACAGTGGCAAGAATAAGTTTGAAAATATCTTGTTCTGTCATGAAAGTTCTGTCATTAAACTCTAGATGGCGCAGGCTGATGGGTGGTTAATGCAAATTGATGATATTCACAGTGTTAAACTACTTGGCACAAGGTGATTGGTTCATGTTGCATACACAGTCAGTGAGCTTGCTGCTTTATATTTAAATGGCTGGTTAGCATTCACTAGAGCAGTTCACAGTGCACTTTCAGAGTTCCTCTGAAACCCTTCACCTTCCCCAGCTCCACCCGTATAGATATGGATTATTACATATGCTACTTGTGCAGTTAAGCTGTGTTCACATTAGCAGCGACTTTGTCGCTATATGTTGCCAGGGGCTGGCGATGAGGTTGCTAGTGGGCGTTCTCACTACTGGTTGCCTTGACAGCAAATTAGGTTTCTTACCGCTACATACAAACATTTTGGAGGCAAAATACTAAATATACTATAAATATGAATTAAGTCCGTACATACAAACAAAAATGAGAAACAGAGCCTACTTTTTTCCATTGCGTATGTTTATCTACGGCTGAGAGGAGAACGATCACATGAGCTCAACCGTCTTCATTCCTATTGGCTGTCGCTCCCGAAGGTCGCTCTTCATTTGCATAAAGTTGAAGGATTCTGAACTTTGTCGCGTCGCTGGACACGTCCCTTCCGGTCGCCAACAGCCTCTGTCGTGCTTGTCACTGGAAATCGCCAGCTCTCCATTGAAATGAATGGGATCGTGTCGCTTTGTCGCTTGTAGTGTGAACGGGGCTTTAGGGTTAGGGTTAGGGTTATGCCATAGCGTCTTGTTCATCGTAAAGTTGACCATACATGATTCAGTGCATTTGTCATTGATGCAAGCCATTTGAAAGGTCCTGGGTTGCTTATAAAATGGGCTGAACCAATTTATAGCAAGTTATCACAAAACCCCCATAGCCTTCTACAACTTTATTTTTTCAAACCCTTCCAGCACTAATTGCGAGTGTTTTTTTTTTCATGCTTCCTTTGACCCTGGTGCACCCTGCCAGTTTGGCAAAATCAAGTTCAAGACCTTGCTGGGAGCTGGCATCTGGCCGGCACAAAATCAACCTCTAATCATTTCCATTGTGTTCATGAATTGGTCTTTATGCATGTTCCAGTGTTACAAATAGCTGAAATACAGCCTGATTTTGTCTTCAAGCCTAGAGAATTAGATTTTAGCTTCATTTAGATCTTAGTTCTAAGTAAAGATCAAGGAAAAAGCAGAGAAGAGAGAGTATGTACAAACAAAATGTACCATTAAAAGTCTCTTATTTGATTTTTGTTGCCCTTTTGTCTGCAGATTACAGTGACAGAGTCCATACTCTTCTTGCTGCAGTATGTCTCTGAGGATCTAGACAACCGAGAGAAGATCATTGTGATGGGCGACTGTTGTTACCTAAACCCTCTGGTCCGAAGGACATTTCGCTTTCTTGGTATGTCTTCACAGACGGAAGCACACTAATTAGGGCAAATGTAGATTTAGACTTTTTCCTTTCCTTGTGCATCTGTGCCTGCAGCAGAAGAAAGGCAAATCGAGATGTCAGACGCACATACAGTACTTGCAAGTTTCTTGTGTGGGGCAGACGATACACTCATGGTTCATGTCAAAGCATTCTCTTAAATTATTTATGATATTTCTTCTGCAGAGAGGAGTTGAGGGGGAAAAGTATGGGATGTTCCTTTCCCCTGAAATCAGACCAGAACAGATATTAACTCATAAATCCAGTAGACGCTAAAAGGAAGCGTAGCCACATTACATTTCAATTAGCATCTTTTTAATATTCATATAATCTTACAAAATCAAGAAAATAGGTTTTAAATGTACTTTTCTTAAACACTTGAATCACAATCACTGACCACTCGGAAAACATCTCAACCAGTCGATGATTTTTTTCTAGTAAAGAAATAGCCATTCTTATCAAGACAATCACACATGCGTATAGAAGGTAAACAGTGTATTTAATGATATTTATTTTTCTTAGCATCTTCTATTGAACATGACAGCAGCTGTTTATCAGGATTGACAAGAACATTATACATTAAACATGTTAAAGAACTGATTTAAGTGTCTGAATTGCAGTGGCAAAGCAATATTGTATAGTTTTAGTAAAGTATGCCAGATTGTGGTAGTCTGCTCCATCTTCCACAATTTTAAAAGGCAACTTACAAAAATATGAATTAAAATAAAAAACAGTGTCCTGAGCATGAACCTTTAATGAGTTCATCCTGAAACAAACACTATAATTGTACTAATGCAGTAAGTGTTAGAGAGATGTTGCATAGTTTCTGCATTATTCCTGCACAGTAAATTCACTGGCTTGTCTGTTATGCTGCTCTTCTCGCTTCCCATTTAAGTGTGCAATCATGTAGTTTTACGAACCATATGATTACACTTGAATTTTGTTGTGAGAACATCTCAGCTGAAGTTCAGTGCTGCGCCACATTAGATTTCTGGTTAAAAGATGGAGTCCTCTGGAGCATAATGAATAAGCTTGTTAATGTGGGGGCCGACGGTGGAGCTGTGAGAGTAAACTGACAGCAGTAGCACTCATTGTAAACTAGTTTCGGTCTGCTGCTTCTCCAAGCTCTGCTCATAGACAACATTCAATGTGACAAAGCTGCCCACGCTTACATTAAGATTTGAGTACCATTCCTCTGCTTTCGTGCCTAATATTCTGGTTGTAAAAAATATGGAGACTCACCCAGCACTGAATGGGCTGTCATTTTCCATGATGTGATTACAGCTTTTCAGGATTGGTTTCCTTTTTTGTGTTACATTAATTATGAAAAAATAAAGTGCAATTAATCATCCCACTTGACCAATATTCACACAAATGTTCAGAAGTTTGAGGTCAGTAAGATTTTTATTTTTTTTTGGAAGAAATTTATTCAGCAAGGATGCATAAAATTAATCAAAAGTGACAGTAAATACATTTATAATGTTACAAAAGATTTATATTTCAAACAAATGCTGAAGTTTCTATTCATCCTGAAACAGAATCCTGAACAAAATGCATCACAGTTCCCACAATAATTTTAAACAGCACAACTTTTCTGAATACTGATAAGAATAATAAATGCTTCTTGAGCGTCAATTCAGCATACTAGAATAATTTTTGAAGGAGCACTTTTTCACAAAAAAGTGAAAATTCAGCTTTGCCATCACATGAATAAATGACTTTTTAAAATATTTTAAAATAGGACAGCAGTTCTTTTAAATTGTTATAATATTTCACAGTAATGCTGGTTTGTATTTTTGATCAAATAAATGCAGTCTTGTTGACCATAAGAGACTTCATTCAAAAATACAAAATCTTACCAACCTCAAACTTTTTAACAATAGTGTGAAATCCTAGATTTGTGTCTTTCCTCCAGGTGTGTACGCATTTGGCCTCTTTGCCACAGACATCTTTGTAAATGCCGGACAGGTGGTAACGGGAAATCTGTCTCCATACTTCCTGTCGGTGTGCAAACCCAACTACACTGCACTGGGGTGCCAACAGGTGGTGCGTTTCATCAGCCAACAGGAAGCCTGCACGGGCAATGAGGATGATATCTTACATGCTCGCAAATCCTTCCCATCCAAAGAGGCGGCCATTAGTGTTTATGCGGCTCTCTATGTTGCTGTGAGTGAACTTGACATATACACATACACAAAAGAAAGAGACGGGTCAAACTCAGTGGTTTCTGGTTCATTGTAATTCATTTTTTACTCTAAACAGCAAAAAACAAACAAACAAAAAAAAACATGAAATGCAAACCTGATCCAAAGCTATGCGTTGTGGTTTGAAATCCTGTAATTTATGAAGGCTGTTTATGAGCAAGTTAAATCAGGGAGGGAAAACAGCCTGTACTGTAAATATGAGTCAGACAGAAGGTGGAAACTGATTATTTAAAACTAAATTATGACTAATCTAACATTATAAGAAGAGCTCAGAAAAAAATAAAACAATAATTAAATAGCTTAATGTAATGTAATATGATGTATGAAGTAAATAAATATTATACTATGACCTCTTTATAAAGCATATGCATAGCTTTTGCAAGTAGTGCTGGGTAGAGTTTATAAAAGCACAGTATCTTTTATGCCTGAGGGCATTGTGTCCTTCTTAATATTTAGTCTGTACATTACTGATTATTCAGACTGACTTGTGATTATGCTTATCTTATAAAATTGTTGTCCGATTTAAGATTTTAGGAAGAGCATAAAAGGATTTTGCTCCAACACGCCTTCAAATTCGAACGAGAGAAGCCTTTTATCCATGCTATGGTATTGATCCAGGCATGAATTAGGTTTCATAACATGTTTTTTTCAAAAATGGTACCACTTTTTATAAGCATAAAAAGCCATTTTCCATTTATTCTTGAAGTCCAAAGTCTTCAAGGCCCATCCCAGCTACACAGCACTCATTTTGGACACAGAAAATTGATTTTCATTTTCCATCAGTTTTCCCGAGGTCTTTAAGTTGCTTTGCCTCGCTCTCTGATTCTCGATCACGTTAAGATTTCTTAAGATGATTTGTCTGTAAGATTTAATACAGGGGTGTCCAATCCTGCTCCTAGAGGGCCAGTGTCCTGCAGAGTTCAGCTCCAACCCCAATTAAACATGCCTGTATCAGCAAATCAAGGATAACTAACTAACTTCCAGGCAGGTACATTGGCCCTCCAGGAGCAGGATTTAGCACCCCTAATTTAATGTAATCCAAAGCTTTGTAGAAATGCATCTAAAAGTGGAAATAAATTAACAAGAATCATGTAAGTAAGTACATATTTCTCCTAGCAACCTCCAGTGACTCCAGTCATTGAATCAATCAGAAATGGTTTACATTCCGAGTAGGCATGTTTTAATGCTAACAGCCTCAAATTGCAAAATTCCAAATTGCTCTTCTAGGAGATTCATTTAATGGGTCCTATGACAATAATAAAATGAATAAACTTTCATCTGTCATATCCAAATGGCATTGTGTCATATATTTAGAGGAGAGGAGGAGAATCAATAGATCTAGCATGCCTAAGGGCTGCTTTGTTACTTAATTACCTCATTTGGCCTGTGATGGAATATCAAAATAGCACTTTACCTGAAAATCAAAATTCTGTCACTATTTACTCATTCACCCTCGTTCCAATCCAATTTCCTTTTATCTTTGTCAAGTGTAGCACAAAAGTATTCAAAACCTCTAAAAAATATCAGAAGACTGACAAAGTTTGCATCTAGCTCACATTCAGATAAAAATAAATAAATAAATAAATAAAAAATCTGTCAAGTTCAGTGAAACGAATCTTCATATCTGCTTTTGTCCTCAAAAATGTGAGTTTTGAATAAGAAAAGAATGAGTAATGTCAGGGTTTCTGCTGGTCTTAAAAAGGTCTGAATATTTTTGTTTGAATATGAGATGATGTTTGAAGAAGTTTGTTTGAAGATGACAATATTTTCTTTACTTGGTCTAAAAAAAAGGTCTAAAAAAGTCTTCATTTTACCATCATAAAATCTGCAGAAACCCTGCTAATGTTTACGCACTGGTTACATATATGAATTTTTAATTATTGTTATCGGACGATATCAGATATTTAATTGCACATGCTTATGTAAACTTCATTTTCAATTTAGATTATCTTTGTCATCATCTAACACTCATGTAAAGTTAATCTCTAAAAACACCACTAATAATTTAGTAAAACTGTTAAATGTGATCTTTAGCTAATCTAAATATACATTTTCCATACTGTTCATTATAATGTTGTGAAGCCTAAATCACTTGCAGCATTAAAATGATTTAAGTTTTGAGTGTTTTGTTTTTAACCTGTTCAGTATAAAATTATAACATTGATTATTTATCGTTAATTGGCCATAACATGGAAAGAATTATCAAGCTTATCGCATTGGCCATAATTTTAATCAATGTATTACTAGACCTATAAAATGCAAGCTTCCTCACGAGTATAAGGAAGCTTGGTAGATTGAAGAAGACATTTGTCTGAATGCTCCTGGTGCTGCTTGCTCAAGACATTAAAGGCCAGTTTTACTAACAGTTTACACCAGTGCAAACCACCTTTTGGCGTTAAAATTGTACTGTCAGGTTTTACTAAAGACTTGCAGTGAAGAATTAGCGCTGAAAAAGCTTGGACATAGTTATTTTTGCGCCTGACCTTATTCAATAGGCCCTATGCATTTTTAGGAGTTTCCCTTTCAGAAGTTATGGGAGGAGAGTATTCAAATGAATCACGCATCGCGTTTTACTAATGTTTGTGCTCGTCAGTTACTGGCATTTGCGCCATTATTTAACGCCCCAAAAAAGCATGTCTTAAAATATTTTGCATTTGAAATGGCTGCAATTATTTTTTCTTGGAGGAGGCACTGTAGAGAATAGCGTGCGCGTCGTAGAAGGGAGAGGATTTTTTCCACATGTATTAATTTATTTTGAATGCTAGAAGAACACATTATCCGAACATATCGTTTGCCAAGCTAGGTTATTTTTAATTTGCTTCAGGAAATAAAAGATGACTTGGAATACCAGGTCTATTAAAACTTCTAGCAAACCTTAATTTTTCAACGTAACTTAATTCTTTTCAACGTACTTTGGCTTCTTTATTTCTTTATCCTTTATTTGCGACTACGCTAATTTGCGCTGTGCTTGGTATATTGCATTGGTTGAAATGTAAATGAGATGTTGCGTCTGTGTTCTTTAATTTGTGCATTGTTAGTAAATCACCCGCAGAAATTTCCACGCCCATCGGCACTGTTTTGGAATTGCGCTCTCGCGCTAATTTGCCCTGTTTAGTAAAACTGGCCCTACTTGATCAAATCCTCACAGTGAGATGAATGCTAGACCACCCCCACCTTCCCTTTCTCCCCTAAGGCTTGATTCAGGACAAAAGCAAAGCTGGTTGTCTTCAAATACCACCAGACTAGCCTTCAAATGCCACCCTTCCAGTCAGTGCCAAATTATGTCTTGGATAAATGAAACAATGTAGCTGAATTATGGAAATGTATTAGCAGCAGACACATTCAAATGATTACATACACTGATCAGAGTAATTGGTGCATGAATGAATGAGCTATGAAAAACATTTACACAGTGGTTAGGATGAAGATGTATTACAGAGTGCTCTGTTTTTCCTCAGATGTACATCACATGCTCGGTGAAGGCCAAAGGGACACGGCTGGCCAAGCCGGTGCTCTCTCTGGGGCTCATGTGTCTGGCCTTCCTAACTGGGATTAATCGAGTGGTGGAGTACCGCAACCACTGGTCTGATGTCATTGCTGGCTTCATCATCGGAGGAGCCATTGCTGTCTTTATGGTGAGGTCACTTTTGAGAAAGGGAAGTGGTGTGTGGCCAAGTATGGTGACCCATACTCGGAATTTGTGCTCTACATTTAACCCATCCAAGTGCATGCACACAGTAGTGAACACACACCCAGAGCAGTGGGCAGCCAATGCTGCGGCACCCGGGGAGCAGTTTGGGGGTTCAGTGCCTTGCTCAAGGGTCTCACCTCAGTCATGGTATTGAGGGTGGAGAGAGTGCTGGTTATTCACTCCCCCTACCTACAATCCCTGCCGGACCTGAGACTCGAACCCACGACCTTCAGGTTACAAATCCAACTCTCTATCCATTAGGCCACGGTTGCCCAACACACTAATAGTACACTAATAGTCAATTACTATTGACACACACACTATTGAGAACACACACTAATAGTAAAGTTACATATGCAGTTCATATGCATACTTACATGAATATGCACACTTAGAAATTCAGTTGCTGATGTTATTGAATATATTCATATGCAAGTACTGAGTGATTTTAATGAACTGTTTGTAAAAATTTTGTAGGATTCTTTTAATTATATTATGTTTAGTTATAGCAATACAGACTATTACATTAGATTAGACTATATATTATTGTTCAAATGTTTAGGGTGGGTATGATTTTTTAAATGTTTTTGGAAGAAGTCTCTTATGGCTGGATTTATTTGATTAAAAATCTAGTAAAAGCAGTAATATTGTGAAGTATTATTGCAATTTAATAATGATTAATAAAGCTTATTAATAAATAAGCTTTCCATTGATGTATGGTTTGTTAGGATAGGACAATATTTGGCCGAGATACAACTATTTGAAAATCTGGAATCTGAGGGAGCAAAAAAAAAAAAAAAAATCTAAATATTGAGAAAATAGCCTTTAAAGTTGTCCAAATGAAGTTCTTAGCAATGCATATTACTACAATATTTACAGTAGGAAATTTACAAAATATCTTCATGGATAATACAATGTATTGTTGGCTATTGCTACAAATATGTCCCTGGACCGCTGATTTTGTGGCCAAGAAATATTTATTATTATTATTATTATCAATGTTGAAAGTTGTGCTGTTTAATATTCTTGTAGGAACCATTTGACGAGATTTTTTTGATGTATTAAAAGTTCAAAAGAACAGCATTTATTTGAAATACAATGTTTTTGTAACAATGAAAGTCTTAACTGTCATTTTTGATGAATTTATCACATCCTTGCTGAATAAAGGTATTAGTATTTTTTAAATTACTGACCCCAAATGTTTGAACAGTAGTGCAATTTTATTCCTTTTGCGTTTTCTCATTTTGTGAATCATAAAACATGCAAACAAAGTTATATAAAGGTTATATAACATGATATGCACAAATCTAAGTGCCTATGAAGTCACCAATGATGAGACATACTAAAATAAAAACTAAATTAATGTGTTGCAACTCCTGTTAAATCTGGTCTTATGTAACTTTACCTATCAGGCAGACATTTCTAAGCAATTGTTGGGGAAGTGGGGAACATCAAAAGTTTGAAAACACCTGATTTAGACAAATTATAAACAACAAACATCATAGTACTGAATAATTTAGCAGTGCTTTAGCAAAAATACAAGCTTACAATTTCTGTTTAAATACCTCATAGACTTGAAAGTGCTTTACTGTACATATTTTTATGGTACACACTGCATCTTCACAGGGAGTTTGGAGGGATCTGCAGCACTGTGTTGCCTTCAAGACATCTTAAAATTAAAGAAGCCACATAGCAGCAAACTGCTGATCTCATGCTGGTTTGACTTTTGCCCTGCATATGTCTGCATACTAAGAAAAAAGGTTTCAGATGTGTTTGTCAGTAAATACTCCATGTGTGTTATTTATATGGAGAAAAAAAAACATGAATCATGAAGTAATGTTTTATACTGAAGAAGAAATGTGACATATGGCTAAGTAATTAGGTCAGGGCACAGGATTGGGCACATGTGCAGCTTCCTCTTCAACAAAACACTACTGTTTGTGCTGTGCTGGGCACACTGTTGTATAAAGAGTGCACAGTGAAGATGAGAAACCCATTGTGAGCCTAGAGAAAGGTCACACATCAACTCATGCCTGATTGCCTCACATTAGGCATAACAGCATTGTGAGTGAGTTTGTGGAAGCATGGTTTTTTTATTTTCTGTGGTGCTGTAGTCATACTGTACAATATATGCACTGACCTATTTCTGCTGTTAGGATGGTTTGGGGGAGGGGGTGGAGGGAGGAAGGTGAATATAGCCATCGAACTCATGGTCATATCAAATCTTATAAAGCATCACATCATCAGAAGGCAGTAAAGGGGAACAACAGTTTGTGCTTAAATAAATGTATTGCAATAATCTTGCAAATGGCAGTCTCCTGATTCCTTAGAAGTTTATTTTGCAAAGGAGTTTAGTTCAGGGCTCAACAATAAGTACACTGTAAAAAAAAAAAAAAAAAAGTTGAGCCAACTTAAAATTTTTAGGCAACCAGCTTCAGCAGATTTTTGAGTTCTCTCAACTAATTTTTGTAGGAGATTCTCAACTTTTTGTTGTATAAACTTAAAACAATGAGTTGAGAAAACTCAAAAATCTGCTAAAGCTGGTTGCCTTAAAATTTTAAGTTGGCTCAACTTTTTTTTTTTTACAGTGTAGTCCTCTTTTCCTGTTAATGTTTTCCTGTTAATGCGTCAACAAAACATTTAAGCAATATCATATAAGCAAGAAGGCTGTTGTACAGAATATTAGCATCAGAAGTTCATTGGTTGAGGAAATTGTTCCAAATTAAGCCAAAGCAGAATGTCTTTGAGCAATACACAGTATTGGTCTTTCATTCCTGAATGAATCAGTGTTCAAATTAGAGTAAATTATTTAATGATTCAAACATAAATATAGTCACATTTTCTGGTTTTAAATGAATGAGTTTTTTTAATGAACTGAGTGAGTAAATGATTCAGTGACTCATAAAGACTATTGCTGCAACAGGATATACTATATATACTTCGCTACTATATAGCAGGCAACAAACAGTGTGTGAAAAGAGGGGTATGTCTGAATTTATTCATAAACAGTAGGTGCAAATGTAACAGAGGCCCACCTCCCATGCTGAAATGTTGTTTTGAATCCTGCCTAAAGTACCCAGATTACCTGCTACTTCCATAGAGAAGTTCTTCATCAAAGTCTCGAGTCTCAGGTCCGGCAGGGATTGTAGGCGGGGGGAGTGAATGTTCAGTGCTCTCTCCACCCTCAATACCACGACTGAGGTGAGACCCTTGAGCAAGGCACCGAACCCCCAACAGCTCCCTGGGCGCCGCAGCATAAATGGCTGCCCACTGCTCCGGGTGTGTGTTCACGGTGTGTGTGTGTGTGTGTGTGTTTGTTCACTACTCACTGCTGTGATGGGTTAAATGCAGAGCACAAATTCCGAGTATAGGTCACCATACTTGGCCACACGTCCTTTCCTTTCCTTTCCTTTCCTTTCCTTTCCTTTCCTTTCCTTTCCTTTTAAATGTACTGTAGTACATACTACCTGTGATTTCAGAAACAGCTAGTCACTTGTTTTCTTCCTTAAGGGTTAGTTCACTCAAAAATGAATATTACCTCATGATTTACTCACCCTCAAGGCATCCTAGGTGTATATGACTTTCTTCTTTCAGACGAATCCAATCTGAGTTATATTAAAAAGTGTCCTGGCACTTCCAAGATTTATATTGGCAGTGAATGGGTGTTATTTTTCAACAGTCCAAAAGAAGTCCAATAAAGCGCATCCATCCATAATAAAAAGTGCCTCACACAGCTCGGGTTGGAATAAAGGCCTAGATTCCGCTAACTGTCATACGTGCGTTCACAATAGAACACTGTTCCGAGCAGATGACGTAGGACGTATGTGTAGCACATGAGCCAGTGAGAAGTTGACGAACGCGGAAGTGCAGAGGAGAGAGCAAAACAAAACACCGGTCATGAATTATGAATATAAAACGAGGATTTGTATAGACAAATGTTAGAGGATTTCGATATAAGCCAAAAGGAGACTGGTTGAAGTAAGGAATAAGTCACAGTTGCTAAAGTAAGGAAACTTTGCTTCCTTTGCTCCTGTGAACAAACATTGGTTCTCACGAGACTAGCATATTCTCACTGGAGCTAATGCTACGCCGACCTCCTACGTCTTCCGCCTGAACAGCATTCTATTGTGAATGTGCATACGACAGTTAACACAAGCTAGAGATTACTGTTTATAATGTTTTAAATATGGATATTTTTCTTACAAAAATGCATTGATTCGGTACAGGCGTAATTATAATCGATCCATACTATAACATTTAAAACAGGAACATGAAAGGAATATTCTAAAAGCAACTCATGTAAACACCTTAATCATAATATTGTCTTATTTAGAATAAGGTAAATAATTAGATTACTGATGTCAATGTAAACGTAGTCAGTGACTCTAAAAGATAGTGGCTATGTCTGAATCACATAGTCTATGCGTAGTTCCTTTATTTGTGGCCTCATGGGATGGTAAAGTGTACATCAGATGTGCACTTAAGAGTCTTGCTGGAAGTAGTAAGTCATCTGAGTACTTACTACTGCCTACTGTTTGTGAATACTGTCAATTCGGACAGATGTGGGCAAAAGATCGGATTTTTTCTGCCAGTGTAAACGCAGCCTTACTGTACTACTCACATACTGTTTTTTGCATCACAAAAAGTAGGGCAGTATGAGATTTTGAATGCAACCCAGTTACTTTGTTCCTGAAGTAATCAGTGTTTTGAATAAATTGCTTTAGTGAATGATTCAGTGACTCGCTTATAAAACTTCTCTCCACCATGTTTCGATGTAACCTGCCGCAAGAGTCGTTGCGTAATTGATTATTTCATTAAACAGTACATTTTCTTGACAAAAAGCTATAAATTAGCCGCATGACAGCTATACATTCCTAATCACTTTGTGATATAATTTTCAACTGAAACTACAACTGATACTTCTGAGTCAATTTCAAGTCATTCAGTAACACTTTACTTAAAGCCTGTATGTATAATGCATTCATAATGTATGTTGTAATCCATTATATTTTTCATAAATAATTGTAACCAAAGTTAAAATGCATTATAATATTTGTTTTTTGTTTGTTTTAATGCATTATAGTTTCTAAAGTATGCATTATACATTCTAATTGTGGTTATAATTAGGCGCATTACAAGGTGCATTACAAGGCATAATTAATGCATTAAAACTATGTTTATAATGTATTATATATAAAGGCTTCAAGTAAAGTGTTACCAGTCATTCTATCTGTTGTGATAAAACCACAGCTTTATTAGCCAAATGGACATTACATAAGCACTATTGGACAACAGTGTTCAGTACATCAGAAAAATAACAAAAAAATATTTCATTTATTAAGCATAAAACACATAGATAATCAACAAACAAAAGAAAATGACAACGCAGCACTCTGACATGAGCGACAGAACCTCTCAGACTGGTCCAGCATGATCTTTATCATTGAGCCCTGCTGCATACGGTTGTAAAATGGTAAGGGCAGAACATATAGTGCAGAAAATTAATTCCTCCATCTGTTTAGTTCAACTTAGGGCTCCATGAGTGGAGAACGCCCTGAGATGTCCTCTGCTGAAACCCTCCCTTGCGTTATGCTGCAATCTTGCAGAGGCAGAGCATTGCCTTTAGTGTCTCATTGAAAGTATTCATTTTGGTCCGATAATGGATGAATCTCCTCCAGGACATGAACTCGCATGTTTCCTCTTCCCAAAAGAGCACAGAGCCTTTTTACTTTGGGCAACAAGTCATGCGAGCATCTTTGCCCTTTCAAGACTTACATAAATCATCATTTACAGCCTGTGAAACCATACATGTGTATGTGTGCTACAAAAAACCTTTCAGAGGTGTAAAACTTCCCTCTTTCCTTTTGTTTTCCCTATGGGCGCTCTTGTGTTAGGTGGTGTGTGTGGTGAAAAATTTCAAAGGGAAGCCCTTACTGAGTGAGATACCGCCAGAGGAGAGTGTGTCCAGTGGTCCCATGATCACTCAGCCCAGGATGGAGCACACTATGGAGAAATACATAGCGTCCCAGGTATTCAACCACAAGCATTCATGTACACTAGAATGTACTCTAAAACACCTTGCGACCAGTTTCCATCAAAAATGACATTATTAAGTGTACACCGTAAAAGATTTTTAAAAGATGTAAATAAAGATTATTAGAGTTTTACAAGAAAAATACTTTTTCAGTCTTTCTACTTCCCATTTCTTGTTTAATTAAATGTGTTACTTATTTATCTGCAAAATTTACTAGAAATTTCAAAGTCTTTTTTTTTTTTTTTTGCAGTGTATTAAGGCCTGTTTACACCAATAATGAATGTTTGGTGCAAAAATTGGTCCACTTTTAGCAAGTGTTCAGATTGTTGTATTCACTATGGTGTTTATCAAACAACACAAAATACAAGAGTATAACGACACAAGACAGCCGCTTCTGGATTCTTTCTTTGATATTCACTGTCACTTAGCAAAATTGTCCATCCGTGAATGCCACCAAGTCATAGTTTTATGTAACAGCAGAGGCTCTAAGCATGTGACCAAAAGCATTAATCTGATTGGTTGGCCAGTTTTCTCCACAGTGCGATGGAATAGAGATTAGAATTAAAATCTTTAATGCACTGGATTTTTGCACTGAATATTCATCTTGGTGTGAACATACTGTACCTTTAAATATTAAGCCCTGGTCACACCAACAACAATAATTGTAAAAAATACCGTAATGATAACTATAATAGTCTAACATCCACAACAATGGATAATACAATTCAGTTTATTATTTAAGCATGTGCAGCAGTTACTTTTTGCAAGTTCTTAAGAATTAAAAAATAACTCTGAAAGTGATTCTAGCAATATTGTTCCTCTGTGTCATTATCATTATAGTTGTAGTGTGGACTTTGCTATTCTCATGAAATTAGAATGATTATTAGAACTTTATAGTTATCATAGTTACCGTGTGAAGGGCCTTAACTCTGATATAGATGAGTTTCTTACATATGTCTTGTACAAGATCATTCATCCGCACTTTAAAAATTTGCAGAACAACATGTCATCTTTATGTGGGTCATCTTATGACTTTGCCTGTGGCAGTTTTCAGTTTGCAGGATTAAAATTTTAACTCTTACTGTATGGCTATGAATTTAAATTCTTAAACGGTATTACACATTTTTGTAATGGGGCTTAAAGATGAAATCTTTAATGTTTGATAAACAGTCCTTTCCTTTTAGCTTCTTTTTTTTTAGTACTAAACTCAATCTCAGTTCAGTTTCTTTTATAGAATAATAAAATACTTTTGATGACAGCCATCATATTGAACAGCCTTTGGACACTGAATATTATGTTCTGAATGTTAAATGTTCTTCTCTAGTAAATCCCATTATTTCTTTTCAGTATGTTCACTTGGCTGCTTTGCCTCAGGCCAGAATGTCTTGTATCTGTGTCACAAGAGATCAGAGTTAGTCAGTGGGTTTATCTTCAGTCTCGGGAAAAAAATAGGCACATCCAGCTGAATATATCACTTAGTACATGCTGCTTTTGAGCTAAAACGTTGGATTAGACATGCACATGCGTTTATTGTTGTTGTTTATTTTCAAATTTACATGAATATGATTTTAAATCCCATGTTTTCCACGTCACCATCCATCCTCCGTATCATCCACTTACTAATGTTTGTACCTCGCTGTCCACAGATCAGATGTACACTGCTTATTGTTTCAGTATTCAACAGCATTGTTCAGCAGGGCTGCCATACAATATTCAACAGGTAGTCAGTCCCCTTGAGGTCATGAACCCACAGTTTGGTTGCAGATATTGTTGCCTTTGAACTCCATTATGCACCACAATCAGCAGGAGTCCCGCCCATCTTTGATTAATAGTTCAATATGACTTTCCAAGATTCATTTTGGATTCATATAAGGGTGAGCCCAGGGGCTCTGTGAGGCAGTTCATCAAGATTACATGTAAGCCCAAGACATATGCACCTGCAATGCATGGCTAGCACTCACACATAACACCTTGGTTATTTCAAGGCTACGTCATTAATCTTTAAGGTAGATATTACTTATTCCCACAGCCTTAAGTGTGCGCCATTGCACTGAAATGAAGGTAGAAAAGCAACTTGTGTTCAAGTGACTTTAACACTCCTCGAGTCTCAAACACCAAAAATCTTTTTAAAAATCAATTTTTAGAGCAAGGATCAAATTCTTTTTTTTTTAAATCAGATTTCATATGGTTTTGATTTTTATACCATTTTCAAGAATGGTTTGAATTAAAATTAAGTATACATGCATTTATTGAGGAATAGTTCACCCCAAAAATTTAAATTTACTCACCCTTAGGTCATCCAAGATGTAGTTTGTTTCCTCATCAGAACAGATTTGCAGACATTTAGCATTACAACACTTGCTCACCAATGGATCCTCTCCAGTGAATGGGTGCCGTCAGAATGAGAGTCCAAACAGCTGATAACAACATCACAATAATCCAGAAGTAGTCCGCACGACTCCAGTTTAAAAATTAACATCTTTTTTCTTCATTATGATATTAGGACAGTTGTATCACCCTGAAATTTCTGACCTAAGGGTGAGAAGTATTTTAATTCAGACATCAAAAACATGGTCAGCATGTCATATTCTACACCTCATATTCAAATGATCGTATTTATGAATTGCATTTTAATGTTTTTAACAGATTCAGACAACAAATGAGTGTTTTGTAATTGACCTAGATGTTAAACTCTATTTTTTGTTTGATTTTCAGAATCCCATCACCTATGCTGAGATCACATGACAGTGAAAAGCCTACTAGCCAGAATGCTGTGGATAATGTTGCTGCTCTCCAGTGCGACTTCTTGATTTGAGTGCAACATCGATATGTGCTATTTTTACACTTCTATTTTCAAGTGTGTGGGAAAAAAACATCTATACCTTGTTGTCCTCCTTTTAACTTTTTTTTTTTTTTTTTGGAAAATAGTTAGGGTAGGGTCGCATCCCTATTTTTATACAAACATGTTATATTTTTTGTGGTTGAATATGCAGGGTATTGTGTGAATGTGCAATTGCAACATGATGTCCATTGAAATGTTTAACATATCCTGATGTACTATTTACAACTGTGAGTCCATTGTTGAATTTTGAAGAGGTTTCTGACTGACAAGAATTATTGTTGTTGATCCTCATAGAAATCAGGTTCTTCTTTTATCTTTCTGCCTACCGAAACATATCACATCAACACATTTACAGAGTTTTTCTTTTCAGAACAGCAAACTGTTCCAGTGTTGCATCAGATGTTATGCTATGTATTTCTAAGCATGTTTAAATAGCCAATAGGGTTTAGTTATTTTACAGTCATGAATTATGATTTGCTACTTTCTAGGTGAGACAATACTGGGGGAGGGACATTCTCATTCTAGAGAGCTTCTGATTGGTCAATACTCAGTGTAGTACAGGATGAGTCATCAATATTTTTGCTCAGTTTTATAGGAACATAAAGGAATATACTAGCAAATACATGATCTCGATGGACTTAAAAAACTTTCATTTTGATTTCACAGGGTCTTTAAGGTGGGCCGATGTGAACATGAGGTGATAAGCAGAAATAATGATTGATTTTGATGTCATTATGGCAGAGAGCACCTTGGGCAGAGTTGATGAATTTAATTGTGACTAGCAATTGATTACAGGCCTCACAAAAGATTAGATGCTCAAGCTTTTGCCCAAAGAGGCTGCAGGGTGTGTATGAAGGATCGCTTTGTGTGCTTTAACGTGGCCAGTGTGTGTGTGTGTGTGTGTATGTTTGTGCTTATTTGTGAGTCTGCCCTTGATGTCGCCTCTGTGAGAACGCAGTCTCTAGTGGCTTAGAGAAGGCCGTTTGTTTTCTTGGCTGAGCTGGAATAATACTTGTACCTGTAAAAAAATGAGAGATATGGAGACGGAAAGAAAGAGAGTATGGACCTTCACTGAATGGAAAACAATGTATTTCAGTGAGTTCACAGATATATGGCAATATTTGCATTTGGATACATTTGCGATTTCACAATCATATGTGTTTTTATTGTATCATAGACCTCATAGCATCGAAGGTCTGCAGTGTTTGGTTGAATTTACATTCTGCAGAGTGATTTTTACACCATACTGAGCATATGTTTGATCTCTCACTGACTAGTGATGAGATTTGATTTTCAAAATCATGCTTGAATACATTAAGTATCTCCTAATGATGTAAATCATTTATCCAATTCATCTCACTCATGTAGTACTACTACTGAACATCCTGAACCCTTTTATGTCCACTGTTTGTCCCATTAGTTGATTCTTTCATCAAGGAAATCTTGTGAATATGACTTTTTAGAAAGTTTTTGGCTGGCTCACTGCGTTTGGAAGGCACTCTTATAAAGCTGCTTTGTGATTGTGAAAGTACTATATAAATTGAATTTACAATTATTCAAAAAGAGCTACTGCATTACCTGCACATTGACTTTAATTCAGGGTTATTTGTAGTGACAGTTATACGATTTCCCCCCCAAAAGAATTGGAAACAAATGCGCATTGGAATGTGATAAGCATATACGTTTGAGATTATGTTCCAGTCATAAAAGCAGTGAGGTAACTGAACTCAACTGTAAGATTTTGTTTTTCAACAGGCTTTAAAAAAGTTGGCATATAGGCTAAATCCATTATATTTGGTTTACAGATGGATTTGATGCCCAAAACCCAAAAGTTGTGAAAGGAATTTTGATTGTGAAAAAGCCTGAAATGTTTGTATAACCATATTGTATGATAGACAGCTTGTGTTGATGGTTTGGCAATGACCTCGGTGACTGAACTGGAAAGGAAAGCAGATCTTACCCGAGTCCAAGATGTCAAATAGTAATAAAATATTTACCCTCAGATTCACTGTCACTCTGTATCTTTTATGTATGATCACTGTATAAAATTCTGTGATTTTGTTTTGTTTAAAAATGTCCTTAATATTTAGTTTGAAGACATTTTCTCATTTTAGATTTATAATTTACTGTTGTGTAAAAAAAAAAAACAGTACAATCCAGTATATATGTTATATATGCATTTGCAATTTTTTAAACTTATCACCAGAAAGTTGAATTGTTTTTTTTTGTTTTTTTTTTATGCATATAGCCTAATTTTGTTTTTAATATGACAATGCCTATGAATAAAAATAATTACCTGAATTACCTGCTACACATTAAATAACCTAATGGCATGCAGAGGGTGCATGAACACTTTTGAGTGATTGTCCTTAGAAACATAGAAACGACTCGATTTACTGTAACACAGTGGTTCAGGCGGAAATGAGTTTCGAAGGCTCACCGGAAACCATGATCGCCGGAAGACAGGTAAGCTTATATTGCTTAAATGGTTGAGCAAAAAAGTACACTTCTTCAGAAGTTGTTTGCAACTGCATTTAGAGTTAATAAGTTAGTCATTGAAATGAAATGAACTTCTCAACTCTGTCGTCATTTCGGTTATTCTAATTAGGTTTAAAGTAGAAACGCTACGAATTTGAGTGAGAACCACCATATTTAACTTTATGCGAATGAAAACGAGTCTATGAGGAGACGCCTCAATGGGATGTATTGTTATTTACATAATATATCTTTACAAAAAAATGTTGGTCATGAATATTAGAGCTGACCTAACACGCATTGGTATGCCTGATGATCCAAAAAAAAAAAAAAAATCAGTCAAAAATTCATGTTTCCAGATCTTGTTAACTAGATGCTGTTTCAAGAGTAGCTACAGTAATATTTTCCAATGTTTTAGTATCGTTATCATCCATTTCAGTCAGGCTTGGCATTGTTACAATAGGGATTTGATGTTTTTTTTTTTACATCACTCAAAATGTTAATGCTAACAGCAAAGTCTGTATCTGTTTTCCTGACAATAACAAATATTCGCATCACATGTGATAAGAGATACAGGAACATGTTGTTCTCTGGGTTGTATGCTGTGTTTGTTCCAGGTTTATCAGTTCCCTGGTCATGTAGGAGAGCGGCTGGTCCAAGCATAAAGATGCTGGAGTTCAGGGGTCCTCCTGGACTTCATGCTGTCATCTCCTCCATTAATGTTTTTCATGTGTGGTGGGTGAGTCCCAGTGCATATGCCCACCACCTCCCCTCTGCCCCATTTACAGTGCAAGTCTCCCATGGACAAAATGTAAATTAAAAATGCATTAGATGTTTCCAATGACATTTCAAGAACTCTGTACCCGTGGGGAATCTTGATTTCATTTCTGAAGACTTCATTCAGGCTTCTCATAAAATGAATTTAATTCAAAGGAAGGGCATGGTAAGGGCATGAGTCATTGTCCAGTAAAGGAATGCAGAACACAGTGTATAAGATATTGAGATACCGTACATTTTAAAAGAAACTTATTGCAGTATCTTTACATAGGACATGTAAAGGACATGTTTTCATGTTTACACTTCACAATAATGTAATCGTAATCTATTTTAGTGTGCAGTGGTTTAAAAAAAAAAAAAACAACAACCGTATAATATTGAATTTCTCTGCAAGATCAGAAAGTTTGAAAAACTCCAATGGATAAATCAGAAAAATATAAGAGGCCCCTGTTTTTCCATAGAACATTAGCAGAATCTAAGGTTGAAGACGGAAATAAATGATTACTGCAAATAGGGCCAAAAAGAGAAGCAGCAGCTAGTTTAAAATGTTGTCTGAATTGCCTCCAAATCCTGAGAGAAGTACTGTGACGAGTCAGAAGCTTGATGATCCATCTGCAGTTTATTAACAGAAGTAGTCAATACAAAACACAAGTCAGAAGGCGGGCAGAAGGTCGGGGCAGGCAGCAGACAGGCAGAGTCGATAAACAGGCTAGAAGGTCGAGGATGGCAGCAGGAATCGTAATCGAGATAAACAGTCCGAGTAATACACAGGCAGGCAGAATAAACACTCAGTAGTGATCACCGTGGCAAATCAAGACTTCGCACTGAGGTGCAAGGAACACGGTCTTTATGGAGAGTGGGAGTGGGAGTGTGTGTGTGTGTGTGTGTGTGTGTATATAATTGGTGACAGGTGCAGGTGATCAGTCCCAGGTATGTGAGAGTGAGTCCAAATTCGAGTTAGTACTCCGGTGAGGGCTCCCTCTGGTGGTGCGAGAGAGAAGGCGCAAGGGCCTCGTTTGTAACAGAGCCCCCACCCTGCGAGCGGCTCCTGACGCGAGGAGGCTGACGACGCTGAGGTCTACCTCATGGTCGAGGGGCTGGCTTTTCCGGGTGTGTCCTATGAAACTCCTCTGTGAGTGATGGGTCGAGAATGTCTCTCGCATTGACCCAGGACCTTTCCTCCGGGCCATACCCCTCCCAGTCAACCAGGTACTGGAATACACCGCCCCGGCGCCGAGAGTCGAGAAGTTCTCTGACCTGGTACGCCTCCTCGCCATCGACCAGAATGGGCGGGGTCATCTGAGTCTCGGCTTCCTCGTTCACCTCTCCCTCTCTCGGACCACCAGCGGGTTTTAACAGCGACACATGAAAAGTGGGAGAAATACGATAATTAGCAGGCAAATCTAAACGAAAGGAAACTGGCGTGATTTGTCTTAGAATTTGAAATGGACCCACATACCTAGGACTGAGCTTTCTGCAG
>JAFVLL020043842.1:0-23300 GCA_021397915.2 Tor tambroides
AAAGCAGCTTGATATCTCGCTCTAGCTGCTCTGATTGGTTGTCTGTGTCATGCAACCTTCGACTGTGTTTGTCTAGAGCTAAATGGAGTTCATTTTTTTGCCGTAGAATGTCCTTTTCTCTTTGAACCTCAGACTGAAATTCATTTTCCCAGTGCAACGCGTGGGCCAACTCTGCCTCGTTCCGCCTTAAAAGCTGCTGTAGGTGGTCCATTTCCTTAAGGAGGTCAGGGGAAAGGTTTGGAGGAGGAGCCCGCTCCCAAACACTCAGCTCCCTCTCTAGAGACTCCACCTGTCCCTGCAGAGACTGTAGCTGCCCTTGTTGTCGTAGTATCTGCTGATAAAATGTGTCTTTGGATGGACCAGCTTGGGCAAGAGACGAGGGCAGAGACGGGGACACCCCTTGCGCTTGAGAGTCTCTGGGTGGTTTTTCAACCTGTTTTACACGAGTTCGGGGTGATGTGGAGGGCCCCAGATTGAAAGTAAGAGCTTTTTTTGGCTCTTTGAGTTTGAGGGGCTCTGGATCTAGAGGTCTGGGTAATTGCGGGGCTCGACCTTGGTCTGAGGCTTCGCTGCTTGTGGGACCGGTGCGCCGTAGGATGAATTGCACTTCATTGCCTAATTGGCCCAGTTTAGCCAGGGACTCCAGTGGGCGTTCATTGGCCACAAGCTGGCGTTCCTTATCCCGCAGTTTCTGGATAAGAACATAACGACCAGTTTGCCCTGGAGAGCACATTAAGAGCGAATGTTAAAATACAAATGCACTAGCTGTTCAAAGAGCAAAACAGAGAGAGAGGCTAAATAACTCACCTATAGCCTGGGCAAGGGCAATGACTACATCCTGGCAAGATGTCTGTTCTGATAGGCCGCAGACGACACGTGGAATGCCATCCACCCACACCTTCAGCTCCATGACTGTGAGAAAGTCAGTAAGGAGTGTCTCTACATGACAGTGCTCTGCTGAACAGATAAAACAATTAAAATACTGAACAATTACTTACAATATAGAGAACAACTGAACTTAGAAAACCACAAAAATACAGATGTGAACTGTCAGGCACTGATTGTTAAAATGCATATTGAGAACCGATTATCATACTCTGCTATGATCGAGAGAGAATTTTTTAAAAAGCCTTGCAATATGTATAGAGAAACTGGTGTGGATGTAAAATGTCCTAAATGGGTTTAATCCAAGTATTCTGAAGATACACAATCACTTTATATGATGAACATTTAATGCCCTGCAAAAAAGGATTATCTTACTTTGTTTTTTTGTCTTGTTTCTAGTCAAAATATCTAAAAATTCTTCAATCAAGATGCATTTACTAGCTGTAATAAGACATACAATATTTAGTCTTGTTAAAACCAAATTAAGTGCATTTTGCAAAACAAGTAAAATGAACTGCCAGTGGGGTAAGTAAAATATTCTTAAAACAAGAGTATTTTACTTACCCCATTGGCAGATAATTTTACTTGTTTTGAGCAAAATGCACTTAATTTAATGCACTCAATGCACTTGCGTCATTTTGCTTTTCTAGTAAATGCATCTTGATTTAAGAATTTTTAGATATTTTGACTAGAAACAAGACAAAAATAACTAAGTAAGATAAGCTTTTTTTGCAGTGTGTAGGCTTTTATTCACATGTAAACTGTGATCAATGCACAAACATAGAGCACATGAAATATGGTAAACAGAAGTACAAACTTGCTTGCTTGATGCACGAACAAACATCATTGGTTCATGGATTACATTTACAATGCCTGCATGAACATTTTTAAACATCAAAGTTTTGGTTGCATGAACTTTCCATGGAGGGGCAGAAGTCTATCAAGTTTCACTAAAACTATCTTCATTTGTGTTTTGATGATGAACAAAAGTCTTATAGGTTTGGAAAGACATAAGGATAAGTAAACAATGACAGACTTTTCATTTTTGGGTCATTTTTTTAAATGAAGTGGCTAAGCAGTTCAGGCCACACTTTAAACTAGGAACATTACAGATTCTGGTCCTTCAGATGTGAAAATTGTAACTTTTACTTAAATGTAATTGATCAAACTAACTAAACTAACCGAAACTATAACAAGAGACACTCCAAATATTTTGGCATTCGATTATGAGGAATGCTGCTTTTCAAGTCAGATAATGGCAAAGTGTGCCACGGATTAAACCAATGAATGCCATAATGTGTTAAAAACATTGTTACTGTTTTTAGAGTACATCAAAGAGATGCTGTGATGAACATTCATGTCATGTAACTGTAAGAACATCGTTCAAAAGAGTATGATCACTTTTAACCTGACACCACATTTCTCTAGAAGTATGCATGCATGGTAAAATGAGGAACATGAAGATTTTATTCAGTTCTCAACTTCATCCAGACTGTAAATGAATCAGAAAAACGTCAACAATGCAAGCCAATAAACTCCTTCAACCAACACATTAATAAGAAGTCACTGATCAAAAAAAGTTATCAAAGTGCTTTTATGATATCTGCACTTGATCATGTTCTGACAACAGCAATCAGCCATATTTTGCAAGTTATCATTGATTTTGATATGTACATTTTAAGGAAGCGTTGATATTCAAGCTGCTTCTGGCAAATGAACAGGTTAAGACTCTCTTAAACATGCTGTCTGCTCTGTGCTCTATGCTCTGTGAAGTGAGCTAGAGAGTCTCTCATGTCATCAATCTGCACATTGACTCCTGAGGCAATCATTAACCAACCTTCACATTCCTGTAAACCTTGAAACTGTGCTCACATGCTCAAAGAATGTGTGTACTGTACTCACAGTCACAACACTTCTGCCTGTCAAACCAGATATTTAATTTGACAAAACGGCAATAACCATAAGAGATGAGGGGAAAAGTTAAGACAAATATGTTGTCTGTCTTTGGTGTCTCCACAGAACATGGCTCAGGTTTCATGGCTTGTGTTTCATAATGCTTTACTATAACAAAGATATCATGTCTTTGGCTTGATTAAGCCACACCTATGTTAAATGTAATCATTGACTTATTTCAGTACAATAACCTTGACAGATTTAAGCTCAATGATTTTTTAAGATAGCTTTCAAACATCAGCTCTAAAATATTAGTAAACTGTGATTGTCAGTCATCAGAAATGACTCCGGGCATCAAAGACTAACACTGTGAAATTGTTGAAGAAAGTTGTTTTTTTTTTCTTTGCACACAAAAAGTATTCTCATGGCTTCATAAAATTAAGGTTGAACCACTGATGTCACATGGACTATTTTAACAATGTCCTTACTACCTTTCTGGGCCTTGAATGTGGTAGTTCCATTGCTGTCTATGCAGGGTCAGAAAGCTCTCAGATTTCATCAAAAATATCTTAATTTGTGTTTTGAAGATGAACGAAGGTCTTACGGGTTTGGAACAACATGAGGGTGAGTTAATGACAGAATTTTCATTTTTGAGTGAACTATCCCTTTAAAATGTGACACACTGTACAACATTAGCTATGCAACCAACACATTCTCAATGCAATTGTACATTTTGGCAAATTGGTGACTAATTTGTGTACATTTTTTCAGTCTCATTCATATACTTTTGCATGATTTGCTTACACCCCACTGATGTTAAGTTTAGGGTGGAGTTTTGGTTGGGCCTTCAGACCCAACCTTCTTTTTTTCTAAAATGTGTATGTTTCCGAACAAATTCATACAAAATTGCCACCTCGTAAAATAGTTACATTTGTGCAAAATGTAACTACATGTGTGCAGCTGCAGAGCTGGAGCACTGATGAATGGAAAAGAAGGCAAGGTCTCCAAATGCGTTCTTAAAATTTGCTCATGCACAAAAGCAAGACACACCACAACTGTCCATCTAGTACACTTTTACATAGAAAATCTATTTAAAAACAGCACAGGGAGTGGAACACAATAATAAGTTTTGTGTAAACCTGCTCTTACTGTAAACGGCATAAATTAACTGTGTTATCTTTGTCATAATTATATGACTGCTCCTATTGTATGTGTCATTAACAGTACTGAAAAACATTACATTTTTGGGTAAGGAGGTGTTATGTTCTACCAGGTTATTATGATTGTATTATTGGTGTATTATCATGTACAGCCTTTTCATTAGCGTACAATACGCTTAAAAAGCTGGTACAGTAAACACAATGCATTAATGCAACAATTGTCTTTAGTTCTGTTTTTTATTACTGCTATACACAATGGTCATTTGATTCATCAAGCATGTAAACTTGCATCCTTGTGGTAACTGTAGTCCTTATTGTAGCTTCAGAATTCACATTTGTGACCCTGGACCACAAAACCAGTCTTAAGTCGCTGGGGTATATTTGTAGCAATAGCCAAAAATACACTGTATGGGTCAAAATTATCGATTTTTCTTTTATGCCAAAAATCATTAGGATATTAAGTAAAGATCATGTTCCATGAAGATATTTTGTAAATTTCTTACCATAAATGTATCAAAACTTAATTTTTGATTAGTAGTTTGCATTGCTAAGAACTTCATTTGGACAACTTTAAAGGTGATTTTCTCGATATTTAGATTTTTTTGCACCCTCAGATTCCAGATTTTCAAATAGCTGTATCTCAGCCAAATTTTGTCCGATCCTAACAAACCATACATCAATGGAAAGCGTATTTATTCAGCTTTCAGGTGATGTTTAAATCTCAATTTTGAAAAATTGACACTTAAGACTGATTTTGTGGTCCTTGGTTACATTTGTGATATGACCATGTATAATTTATGTTGGAAAGTAAAACAGATCTTATTTCACTCAGCTATTCTAAAAAATACACAGGTAAAGTGAAACGTGTTCTGTTAACGTGTCAGTATAGTGAGTTCCTCACACAATGCCATTTAAATAGCTTAGATTTCCACTTCACTAGAAGAAAAAGTACAAAAAGCAAAAAAATACATATGAAGAATATAATATTTTACCACATTTATACATTAAAAAGTGTTTACTCAGCGAGCTTTGTGAACTTCCTAGCTGTCTCTAGCAGATCTGATGATGTGACTGTAATCATACACCATCCACCTCCATTAGCAGACCTGCAGCAGATACTAGTCTCTGTTCTCCCATTGTCTTCTAAACACAAATCTGCCATGAAGTGTGAAGACCCACAAAATCATCCTAGTTTGAAACATTCCATTCCTGAAATTTAAAACCATTAACCCTAAACCAGTTCCATGAGCAGGAACATCAAAGATTCAGTGGTTCTAACTGACTCAACTAACTAGAGTAACGCATTATGTGATGAAATAGAAAACTACTAATCAACCAGCATCAGGAACTACACTTTAAATCATATTCTAAAAATCAATTTCACAATGTTTTGAATTGTCAGTTGTTTGATTGTGATGTTTTTGAAGGTGTGAAACGCAAATATGCTTGGGAAAAACATCCTATTTCTCATGTTTCCCTGTCAACATGGGCTTACAGGAGTACCCAGGAGGGCACGTGCTACTAGAAACATATGGCAAACTATAAATACAGGTTTCATGCTCTTTCTTCCATCTGATGATGACAGATGATCCATTGTGGCCATAAGACCTCTACATGTTTGACAGCTGAAGGACCTATAGGGAACTCTCTTTTTTGACATGCAATGTCATCTGAGAGTTCACTTACACTAAATAAGAGAGTGTATGTTGATGGCATTCTCACTCAGAAAAATGTTTAAACCGTCTGAATTCTATTTGTTATGTGAACCAGCCAGAACCAGGCTCAGGGATGTGTCTCACAGGCATTAGGTTTCTTGTGTTAAAGGGGTGAAACTGGCCTGCTTACGTAGAACAGCATATCTAAACCTTCCCCATTGTGTGCAAAAGGAGGAGTGTACTCTCTCTCCCTCTCGAGTGAGTTCACTGACGACTACAGGTAAATAGTATCGCCAAACAAAGTCAGATACCTTTGGTATGTAGCATTACAGGTGCATCAACCTTGCTTTTCCTGCTAAAGAATTCCAGTCAAATTTTATGAAAAAGAAACAGGAAAGTGTAAAAGGAACTTTACTATTTTTTAAAAAAAAAAAATACTAGTATTAGTACTAGTAATGTTAACTTCTCATTTTCATTTAAATTAACTTGATTAATAAAAACTTAATTTACAAACAATAAAAACTAATAAAAATGACAAAAACGCAAAACAAAATTATTAGAACTAACTAAATTTAACATGAAAACGGAAAATCTAGTTCAAAATATTATTAAAAAAACTATAATAATATCTCATTGATACTAAAACACTACTGTGATAGATGTACATTATCACTTCTTAAATTAGATGAGATATTGTGAATATGTTTCATGAGTTTAACATAGTAAAAAATCTAAATCTTTCTAAATACCCATTGGATTATGTGTATCCCTGTTTGGGAATCTCTGATTCACTGGAATTTCCACAAAGAATAACCACAAAATGTATGTTGGGAGTGGTTCTTTCTTTCAACCCATCCTCAGAGTGAGACAACCTCTCCACTAAATTTACGACATGATTCGTAGCCTTTAGCTGCAGGAACATAAATCAGATAGACTGTTCTTTCTTTTTTTACGCACATTGATTTCATCACTAATGCTTTTCAAACTTGTTTCAAGATCTATCATTTCAACTGCATCGATTAAAATTCACCATTCTCACCTGCAGTTGGCCAGTTATATGAAATCAAGCATTTGCCCTCACTCGCATAGCTTGTGAACAGCAGTAGATGTGACTGTAGTTTGTTTTGCATATCCAAACAAAGTGACATCATTTCGTTAGGTGAATGAAACGCAGAAGAATTTAAATAGAAATTTATCTAATCAGATATTTCCTTCATTCTAATTTAGGTGAAAGATTGTGGAGAAGAATCTACTCATGTAGATTAGCAATTGATCACTGTGTTAATAAGAATCAAGGTCAAAACTATTTGTGGCCCTGTTTATGCTGAGCACATGAAATGTGCATATTGCAAAGATCCATGACAGTAAAGGAAAGGGAAGTGGTGTGTGGCCAAGTATGGTGGCCCATACTTGGAATTTGTGCTCTGCATTTAACCCATCCAAGTGCATGCACACAGTAGTGAACATACACCTGGACCAGTGGGCAGCCAATGCTGCAGCACCCGGGGAGCAGTTGGGGATTCAGTGAACCTTTGGGTTACAAGTCCAACTCTCTATCCATTAGGCCACGACTGCCCCAGTAGAACCTCATTTATTTCTATTCTATTTATTTATTTATGAAATTAAACTTCAAGTATTCAAAAGGTTCATAAAATGGCCTTGTTTTGTAATAATCTCTCACATCTTGATCTTACATTTTTAAGAAACAGTTTCAAAGAACAAAATTGTCATTAAAAATATCAAGAAATACAGTCCAATTCCCAAACGGATCCTCATTACCACTAAGCATAGTTATAATTTATAATAATTTAAGTAACAATTTACGCAGGCATTGTGCAGGCCTACATTTACACAAGTGACGGAATGAGTCGAAGGACCTGACCGCTGTAGAGAAGCACTGCTTTTATATCGGACAATCCACACAGTCCAACAGTCTAGCAAAATACATGATCTTCATTATCCATGACTAAACCATTATGACTAATTCCCTTCAGGCATTTTTCTTTTCATGAATAAAAGCAGGTTTTGCAAAACCTGGTAACCTCAATTAGTTATTTATTTTTTGTTTTAACAGACTTCTTCCACATAGAAACAAAGTTCACCTATTCTATGTACCAGGTTTCTATAAACTATATTCTACTAATTCTTGCTATTTTATTAACCGTTAACTATTTCCTTGCTACTGATTCAAATCAAGGGCATAATCCAAACATAATTTCAACTACTTTTCCCTTGTTTAAGCTGCTTTCCTTTCCAGACAGGATGGAAACACTTGCGTAAAATTTGGCACATTTCATTGTCAAGTCTGTAGCTTAACTAGACAAACCAGCTGGTCAGACGGAAAGCTATATTTACCTTAGAGTTGAAAGCTCGCTTCTGTGTGTCCTCCATCCTGGTTACCATGTTGAATATATTTCAGAAAGTACCGTCCTCAAACGTGTCTAATGTAAAATCAAAGAGTTAACCTGTAACACAGATGTCGGTGTCCAACAGGTGTTGTTTTTCCTGTATCTATAGGAGCAGGATTAATGGCGCACTACTGGTTTCGTCTCTTGAAATTGACTCTCTCTTTCCGCTCTCCACACTGCTGACACATACCACAACCTTCCCATGCTCCTCCCCCTCCACAGGTAATACCAGCTATAGTGCTCTCATTATCTCTCTCTCTCTCTCTCTGTCCTGCTCTCCTTCTCTGTCATTATTATGTCAAAGATCTTAGAGCAAAGCTAGGACATTAGTACTTTATTCTTATATTTTATTAAAGTTTCATAGCCTGTCATTGTATTTATGTATCATAATTGCGGTCATTGTGTTCCTATGTAGATCAAATGCTTTGACTTCCTCCATAAACTCAATAACTTCCTCCTAATAACTTTCCAGATGATACCTGCCTGTAAGTAAATGTGAATGTTGTGACAATAGGGTGTTGTTGGCAGTTATACCAAGGTGTTGCTATGTGGAAGATACATTGTTTTGAGTGTTTTTGTGCAGTTGTTAGCGTGTGAATGTTATGAGTGGTTGCTAGAGTGTTCTGGATTGAATCTTAGACTCAATATTCTCCCACTTTTTCACTGTAAAACTGGGGATCATTAATCTGCTAAATGTAACAGTTCAAATGTCAGAATAAAACAACAAAAAATTTTGTTAGTGGTGCTTTTCCATGCAAAGATTGCTGTTATGATTTTAGGGTGTTGTGTGTGATTTCCAGGGTCTTGATATGCGGTTGTTAAGGTCTTCTGAGTGTTTTGTAACACGTTGCTTGAGGTTGATAAGGTGTTTTGGCTGGTTGCTAGGCAATTGTTTACTCAAAAGATCCCAACCCTAAACCCCTATGATAATCTTAAATGTCTGTGGGATTGTTTGCTTTCATTTTCGGGGTAGGAAAAAATCTTACACTACCATTCAAATGTTTAGGGTCTGTAGGATTTTTTTATTTTTTATTCTATTTATTTGTTTGTTTTATTTATTTCTTTATTTATTTTTTTAAAGAACTCTCTCTCACCAAGGCTGCATTTATTTGCTCCATTTATTTGCTCAAAATACGGAAAAATAGTAAAGTGAAATATTATTACAATTCATTATGACATATTATTACATTTCTTATTACTATCAATGTTGAAAATAGTTGTGCTGCTTAATATATCTGTGGAAACTCTGATTTTTGTTTTACTGGATTTTTCTAATGAATAGAAAATTCAAAATAAAATAAAATAAATAAAATCATTTGTAATATTATAAATGTCTTTACTATCACTTATGATCCATTTAATGCATCCTTGCTGAATAAAAGCATTCATTACAAAAAGTCTGATCATTTAGAAAAGTGATAACCTTTCCTCAAAAAGTTAAGCTCTCTAATCCAAGTATGGATAGTACTAATACTACATTTATGCTAGAATTGTTTTAAACATTTGTTGTGCTACACGACCTATTAAACTACTACAATTACACTTGAAAGGCCAGCTACCCTCAATGTAAACCAAAACTCCTTAAACAAAGAAGGTAAAAGCACTCAATAACTGAATAGCCTTTAGTTAGCATACTCACTTAAGCTTCGACCAATTATATCCCAGAACTGCATGGGCTCTTGGGCCAATATTTGTACATATAACAACACAACATATCTTACAGAAATCATTTACATACAAAGTCTTTTTCTTCATATGCCACGAACTTTCTGGTGCATTTCATATTTTCAAGATATTATACCAACTTGTTGCATAGGTGACAGAGAAGACCTGGAGAGATACATTTGCCTTTATTTTATGCTTTCACTATCAACATGGCCACCTTGATGACTCCATGTTTGCTCTTAATTTACATGACAGAGATGGGAACAGGCTCACATCCCTCCTGAGGCTACAGCCACCGTTATCTACAATGGAACATCTTGCACTTGTTAGACATGGCACGAATAAAGTCTGAAAGTGATGAACGCCGAGATGAAACAAGTGAGGAGACGAATAGCTCAAAGCACAATGCTTTTAACAAACCAAACCTCTCAAGAGATAAAGAATTGTGGCAACTCAGCCACCATTATTCAAGTGAACTCTTCCATTTATATGCTTTGATGGCATACTTTGTTAGCTGATCAACCACAAGCAAAGAAAGTAAATGTAACTTACCTGATGCAACATGTAAGATAATTATAAAATATCATGCATTATGTTTCAGGACCCCTCATCATGTGTGATCCCGTCTGCAGCTTTTACTACAAGAATCTTTCATTACAAGCAAATATACATCTATGTTTAAACAGCACACTATCTCTTCTATTGACTTACCTCATATAAACTCTTGAGATGCACAGGAGAGAAGAGAGTGAAACAATAAGCAGAAGGTGAAAAAAAGGATCTGTGACTTTGTCAAGGCCTCACCAGACAAGTGAAGTGGGACTGCGGCTCTTGGTTGTCTTGACGACGGATGCTTTTTCAGGCAAATCAGCCAATGAAACGCGCACTGGTCGTCACACAAAAGGCCATGTGACTCTCTGGCTGCCTTTCAGCAGGAGGAGACAAGAAGCGCAAGGTTTATTGAAGTAAGAATGACAGCGGTATGATTTTTCTTTACACTCTTTTGACCCTGTTTTTATGATGACTGCAGTCCCATAACTGAAGTAGATGTCTGGAATATATTTGAGGTCAAATAGGGACTGGGAGTGTGAGACTTAAGGCTACCGAGATGAAAGATTGCCACCATGTGGACAATTCGGAGAATTACCCCAGTGGACCTCTATTTTGAAAATGATAAATTTACATTAAAGAGTATTTTCTGAAATAATAAATCACTCAGTGACTTAACCATGATAAATATTTATTTTAATTAAGTGTGAAAAGAGAAGAAATCACCAGCCATACCTGAGAAAGACATTTATATCACATGCTTATAAATCAAATCAAATATTCTCACTCAGCTGTGGATTTTTTTTCTTCTATGACTCTGTATTTTCTTGAAACGTGTGTGAAATTAATGTTTATAAGAAACTTCAAAAATAAATAAAAAAGAAAAACAACTTGGCTACATGCACATTTTTCTGTAATAATAAAAAATCTGGGAAAAAACAGTGTTTTATCATCTGAAAATTCCTTGTAATTGTCAGTGATTTTTACACTTTTTTAAAGAAAGAATAAAATGGATTGAATAAAGGCTAAGTCACTGAATGTTTTCATTCACTGTTTCAGTGTTTTTTATGGGCATTGTTGTGTAATAATGAAAAAAAGAAAGAAAAATGAAGGAATTATAGTACTTATTTATTTTATTTTTTCAAAGTTGAGTCATTGAATATGTTTTATAATCTGAAATTTCCTTCTAATTGCAAGTGTTTTTATACTATTGATTTGTTAAAAAAAAGAAAGAAACTGATTGAAAACAACAACTTTGCTATATGGACATTGTTCTGTAACAAAAAAAAAAGAAAGAAAGAAAGAAAGAAAGAAAGAAGCAGATGTTGTTGTGTTTTGCAACATAAGACAGCCCACCTGTAATGTAAGTAAGGCTGAGAGAGAGAGAGAGAGAGAGAGAGAGAGAGAGAGAGAGTGTGTGTGTGTGTGTGTGTGTGTGTGTGTGTGTGTGTGTACTTGTTTTTATATTCCGGTGGGGACTTAAACCTGAATACACACAGACTCATGGGGACTTGTGTCACGGTGGGGACCTAAATTGAGGTCCCCACGGGTAAACAAGCTTATAAATCACACATAATGAAGTTTTTTGAAAATGTAAAAATGCAGAAAGTTTCCTGTAAGGGGTAGGTTTTGGTGTAGGGTTGGTGTAAGGCAATTGAATATACGGTCTATACAGCAGAAAAACCATTACGCCTATGTGAGTCCCCACAAGGATAGCGAAACAAGTGTGTGTGTGTGTGTGTGTGTGTGTCTGTCTGTGTGTGTGTGTGTGTGTGTGTGTGTGTGTGTTGAGACACACAGGGTTTGGGCGTGTGCTGTGGCTCTAAGCGCCCTCTTCTTCTTCTTCCCCCTACACACACACACACTGCTCGCCTATCACTCGACGCGCACCGGCAGCCCGTTGTTCAACGTTTGTGTTGATCGCATCTGCTTCAGTGAATCTGTACCCCGCGAGAAGAAGAAGAACACGCGCTGTCTAATGACGAAAACAGTTAAGAGCAGCGCTTTGAGAGGAGCAGCGGGAAGGATGTCGACATATTATTGACTTGTGTTGAGTGTCGTCGAGACGAGCCAACAGCGCCGTGTGTTCTGTAAGTAGTCCAGCCGCTGTCTCTCTATGCTGTGTGTCGCGCAGGAATAACAGCAGCAACAAAATGTTCCTTGCAGACGCAGGACGGAACATTTAGTTGGCGTCAGGACATAAATCATTTCACCAGCATCTCGAAACTGGAGAACTACTTCTAAAGTAGTGAACATGAAAAACGAAACAAATGCGTCAAATCAGTGAGCGCGCCTGAATACCATTCATCTCTAGTTTGTTACATTGTAGCGAGCTGTGCAACTATCAAATAGTTATATACATACAGCGGTGTTCTGCATGGATATAATGGTCGATGCAGGAGGAGTGAGTTCATTTAAACCAACAGAGCCAGAGACGTTTGACTAAGACTAGTTTTTGTACTATAATGGGTTTTGTTTAGTGACGTTTTTTAAAGTTATTATCACATAGATTGGTTGCCATTATATGTGTTGTAATGCTAGCAGAGATCAGCTCACCCAAATGACCACGTTGTTTACATTGCCCATCGTCTGAGAAATCAATAAAGGTGATGTCATTGTATTCCAGCAATAATGGTAAAAATAAATAGGATTTTTCTGTATATTACACACACGTATGTATGCATGTATGTATTTGTATTTGTGTGTGTGTGCGTGTGTGTGTTTGTGTGTGTGTGTGTATGTAGCCTATATATATATATATATATATATATATATATATGTGTGTGTGTGTGTGTGTGTGTGTGTGTGTGTGTGTGTGTGTAGTATGGGTGTGTGTGCGCGTTGTTTGTGTGCTGTGAAAGTCTTTAAAGGGTGACACTCCTGGCACAGTATGATTACTAATATTATGGGCCAAAAAAAAAAAAAACCCTCTTTTGATTCTAGTCAATAATTCAAATTCAAAGCCTGACCATGATGCTTTACCATGATCCAGAGCCTAAAAGTAAAAGTTGTACAAACTTCCAGCAGGAAAAAAGAAAATGATTTTCACAGGTAAGGCTAACAGGTGGAAGAGCTAAAAATAGATTTTCAAATGGAATACTTGATGCAGTATCCACTGAGCACAGCTGAACCTGATGGCTTGACTGATATTTTTTTTTTTTTTTAAATAGTGCACAACGATTCAGATGACCCATAATTCCTTTTGATCTTCTTAGCACAGAGTTGTTTAATAACCTTTTTGTATTTGGTAAATTAAATATTATAGGTATCTTATCTGCTCCATATGTAAGGACATATCAAAGAAAAACAAAAAAAGAAATTCAAGCAGACCGTAGAAGGTCAACTGTTATATGTTATAGGATTCATATTTTATTAAGTAGGTTGTCAGAATAAGTTTGGAAGGAATGAAATCAGATTCTTCTGGCACTGCACCAAACATTTTAACTAATAACACAAATAGATCACTGTCAGGAAAAGTCTTGTATAAGTTTCCCCTGGCAACCTAAAATAGCTTTTCTTTTTTTCTAATGTTACGTCACACGCAGTGTTGGGCAGTAACTAGTTACTAGTAACTTAGTTACTGTAATAATAGTCTTTTTTGCAGTAACTAGTAGTGTAATTAATTACTAATAAGATTTCAGTAATACTATTACAGTTACCATCCATAAAATAGCTTAGTTACTTAGTGATGCCTCAACCCCGCTGTTTTAAAATCCAACAATCAAATAATTCCTACATTTCATAATTTTCACGACTCGAACATGCATGTGATGTCCACAGTGCAGCAAGCAAGCTTGGAAATGGAAAAGCTTACATTCAGCAGATAGAAATATTGCATTATATTGATTTTGTCAGGAAAAAAGATGATCTGAACACTGTTGTGTGTGACTTTACTTTACTCTGACATTACATCCCTCTGATCAGCATGTGGTACATTACATTACTATAATTAAAAATTATTTTGGAAAATTAAACAGTTTCTTACAAACATATGTGATTTGATAAAATACATAATGAAATATAATCGTATATGGGTAATGGAGAAATTACAGTTAGTTATAATAATGTGGATTTTGGTCAAATGATGAGGCAGAAATATGTTGTTAGTAACATTCTAGAAGAATTTTATGTGGAAGATACACAGTTGCAACTTCTGTGGGGCGTGAAGAAAAAGTAATGTAACTAATTATTGTTGCCAGAAAGTAATAAGTAAAGTAACAATATTACTTTTGAAAGGAGTAACTAGAAATGAGTAATATATTACATTCTTTGAGTAAGTAGCCCAACACTGGTCACACGACACAAGCGTAATATCATCTGTGTTAGATACTGTCGTCAAGATGAGTGCTTCACTCCAGGAAATTCTAGTATACTTTTTATAGATGTTGACTGGCTTCCTTTTTTTTACTGTTTTCACTTTGAGTTTTATTTCCTCGTCAGCTTATTATAATTTATCCAACAGACTTTCAAATGTAAGACGGTAATGATTCATTCAGAATTTCCCAAATTCTGTGTTTTCTCAAATTTCCTTGTTCCTTGTTTTCTGTCAGCTTCTGACACAGCAGCTGTGAGAATGACAGAATATAAGTTAGTGGTGGTTGGTGCAGGTGGTGTGGGCAAGAGCGCTCTGACCATCCAGCTCATTCAGAACCACTTTGTTGATGAATACGACCCAACCATTGAGGTAAAGTCAAGCTTGTATTTTCTGTCAGTTACCTTTGTCTGTTATTGATTAATTTATTTAACCTCAGTTCAGAATAGAGTTACCTATTTTAAAATAAAATATTATATGAATATGAAACATCAAAATGTCATCTGAGTGTAAAACATTCCCGCCACTTTGGTCAAACGGGCCACAGTTTCTTTTTACTGTATTTTGCAATATTAGTTGAGCAGTAGGAGAATTTAGAAACATTGAACATCTTACATTGGGTATTTATGCACTGCTCTTCCTCACAGGACTCATATAGGAAACAGGTGGTGATTGATGGAGAGACGTGTCTGTTGGATATCCTGGATACTGCAGGTCAGGAAGAGTACAGTGCAATGAGAGACCAGTACATGAGGACTGGAGAGGGCTTTCTCTGTGTCTTTGCCATCAACAATACCAAGTCTTTTGAGGACATTCATCAATACAGGTTAAATGAAAGAAAACCAAAGTATAAGAATACATTTCTTTGTTTCTTATTTGGAAAAAAAAAATATGTTTATTTGTTTTCATTGCTTTTAAAAGGGAACAGATTAAGAGGGTTAAAGACTCAGATGATGTGCCTATGGTGCTTGTTGGTAATAAATGTGACTTACCAGCGCGAACTGTGGACACAAGACAAGCCCAGGAACTCGCCCGTAGCTACGGTATTCCCTACATTGAAACCTCAGCCAAGACAAGACAGGTTAGAAACATTTTGACCAAATATATTCTGTTATTTTCACATTTTATTATAAAATTCTGTCAAGTATCAAGCTGCCCTAATTTCATTTTGTACCATGCACTCTTAAATATAAAGGTTCTTTATTGGCATCTGTGGTTCCATGAAGAGCCTTTTTAACATGCATGGAAACTTTCCAATGTACAAAAGGTTCTTCAAAGTGGAAAAAGGTTCTTTAGAGTATTAAAATGTTCGGTAACACTTTAGTATAGGGACCAATTCGCACTATTATCTAGTTGTTTATTAGCATGCTTATTATTAACATATTGACTGTTTATTAGTGCTTATAAAGCCCATATTCTGCATGACCATATTCTACATCCCTAATCCTACCCAATACCTAAACTTAACAACTACCTTACTAACTATTAATAAGCAGCAAATTAAGAGTTTATTGAGGCAAAAGTCATAGTTAATGGCTTGTTAATAGCGAGAATTGGACCTGAAAATAAAGTGTGACCAAATGTTCTTCATGCAAAGAGAAAATGGTTCTTTTAAGAACTGTTTACTGAAAGGTTCTTTGGGGAACCCAAAAATGGTTCTTGTATTGCATTACTACAAAAACCCTATTTTGGAGCTTTTATTTATAATAGTGTAGCGGAATGTATAGCTCAAGATAAACTATCACCAACAGGCAGACTGTAAGAAGAAAATCCCTAATTACTGTGTGTGTGTGTGTGTGTGTGTGTGTGTGTGTGTGTGTGTGTGTGTGTGTGTGTGTTTCTTTTTAGGGAGTGGAAGATGCCTTTTACACTCTTGTCCGTGAAATAAGGCAACATAAGCTGAGGAAACTGAACCCACCAGATGACAATGGCCAAGGCTGTATGAACTGCCGCTGTGTGGTGTCATGATCCTGGTAAACATTTTTATTCTGTAAGCTGGTAAACCATGCAGGCTAGTATATATTCATATGATTTCCAATAAATTAAACATACAAGCGTTCCTTTATAATTAAGCCATTGTGTACCGCTGCGCATGTGTACTCAGTTCTCCCCTTCTCTTTGCAGTGAATGTGCATGACGTGGATTTTAGAGCGGTGCAGCCTTCCAGACCACAAACACTGCGACACCTACACAGATGCTGGACGTTTAGAGCAGACTGTGTAAAAGGGAAATCTTTATTCTGGCAGCCCTGCGGTCTTCTTAGGGATGTTCCCGTCTCGCTCCTTCGTTGGAGATGAAATAAGTTGTACCTCATTTTAACGGTCTCAACACTGGATTGCTACAACTGGATGAAGTTGTCACACTTAAATATATTTACATTAAACAAACTATCTACTCTTAACTGGAAGTAATAGCTCAGAAAATAACCTCTCATATTGTTTTGTCAGATGTGGATGTTAGAAAAACACTTTACGAGATGGAGAGGAGAAATACTACATCAGTTATATTAGCATACGTCTGGATGTGAGAACAATTTGTATTGTCATTTGCTTAGAGCAACTCTAACCTAATAAAATGTACATAATTCATGGCGTTCTCTTGCAAAGAGGACTTTTAGTCATATGCAGTGTGTTTATCACAGGTTATGGTGCAATAGATTGCGATTAGAGGGTACACCTCTGATAAGTCTTTGATTTGCACATGTGGTAGGACAAAATTTTCAAGCGGAGGAGTTTATTCTTTGTTTGCTTTTGGTTTTGAATGGCCCTCAGGGTCTATGAATTGTGGCTTGATTAGATATCCAGATGTGATGCTTTTTATTTACGATATTAGACAAATGCATTGCAGATAATTGCATTGGCTGAAGAAGACAGATTAATGAAGATCTTTTCAAAGAATAATCATACTTGTTGGAAAATGAATGCAAAGCTATTATAAACTTAAAAGCTTGGATTGAAAGGCCTTGTTGATATTCTTGCGAAGCACTGTGCTGTACCCATGTTCAGGGCATAAGCTTGAAACTTTTACATGTATATCATATTGTCTAATCTTCAACTGCATTTTTACCCATTATGCCTTTCTGAAGTAAATTTTCCATGTTTGTGTCATTAGGGAGTGAAGATTTAGGTTTAAATGTGAAATTCATATGAAAAAACAAAAAACACCAGATTGTTAGTTATACCCTTGCTGTAAATTATCACATGTGGGAACGTTAATTTATATGTGCTATATTTATAGGCAACATATGGCCTTGTAATTGCAGGGAAGAGCAACAGTCTGGACTTTCTCTTTTTTGATGGCTTAAAAGTAGCTCATGTCTCTTTGCAAAGTACAACAATGATCATCTAGGCTAGTTCATTTACGTGAATTTGATGAACTCCTAACATGTCTTTGACTAGCAGTGAGTGTCTTCTCTTTCTGGTTGAAATTTGATGATTTTTCTCTATAAGGATTGCAGTGTGTTTTATTCCCTGACAGTCTATTGATTGTTCTCAAGGACATACATGGGCGGATATGATTCTCCCTTTAAATCACATGTCAGTAGCTATGGATATGACCTTCAAGGGTTTCTGTCAGAATGCTGTGGGCATCCAAACCTTTTTGATGGATTTACTATCTATGGTGCCACAGAGTAATGCGGGTTTATCAGGTGGCGTGATCGCTGCCACCTACTGAATATTGTTTTACTTTAATACTGTTGGTTAATGGCCATTTTCCTCTGATTAACATGTTGTAAAATAATCCACAAACACGTGACTTATCCTCTGTTATTCTGTTTTGAACTTGTCGTACGCCAAATGCTGCTGCTAAATTTTTTTTTTTGTTTTCTTTTATATGAAAAAAAAAAGGTAGAACACAGCGTTATGGTAGCGTTCCTACAAAAGAAAATTCAAAAAGGCTGTGTCGGTTCTGGTATTAAATAATCATATTGGTTTTTGCAGCAATTAATACTTAAAAATATGAGTATTTTAAGAACTTGTTCTTATTTTGTGTCTATACTGTGTGAAGACAACACTGAATTTTCTTTTAACAATAATGTTATAATAGATTTGTGCCTACCGTTATTATTGTGTTAAGAAAGAATATCAAATAAAGAGGCTTGTTTTGATTTCCTGAGCATCCTTTTTACATTTGCATATTTATACATTTTAAAAAGTCACATATTACTTGGTTACTACATCCTAAAGGTTAATTTATAAAGTTTTTTTTTTTTATTCTAGCAGTACTGTAGTAAAGCAGAGCGTACGCGTACACGTCACTACTGCGTCATCAGTCATCTGACCGGAAGTGACTTAATGCATTTCAGCCGTGACTTCCTTGTTAGTTAATAATTATGGATGCGATGATTTGATGTTTATGAGTGTATGTCCATAACAACAACTACATAATTCAACTAATAAACGCTGTATAGTCGCTTTAAGTTATACATTAGTTCATAGTCTTTTTAAGCATGGCGGCAATTAATGAAATTTCCCTACGGAAAATGCTGTCGAAGGTATGATAAACACTTGCATACCAGAGAAGCTGTTTACAAAGTATACTTGTCGTCATATGGGTAATGTTTTTGTGTGTGTGTGTGTTTATACAGATTTATAAATACAGGGATCTGACCGCACGCGACATAACAAACGTGACGTCTCTCTATAAAGATCTTAAACCTGTGATGGACAGCTACGGTAACGTTAAGACTTCAGCCACACTTACAAATGTTTGAATGTCATTGCATTAGCTATATTTTAAAGAAAGTGGTGTTTATTTTCAATAAGGATAAAACAAATAAAGGTAAATTCTGCTGTATATAAAGTAATATAACGTTATACGTTTGTTTTCATTTTTAAATATAACTAAACAAAAAACAAACAAACGTAACGTTGTTTGGACACTTTGTGGCTGTCAAAAGTTGGAATTTTTTGAAGATGATGTTTTGTAATTTTTGTGTATCTTTGATGCCACTGTGTTGAGCCATTCTGATTTAATGTACATTAGAGAAGAGAGATGTATGCTAATATGTATTTAATCTAGCAAACCAGCATTTTTTCATATGACTTTATCTAGAAAGGGCCCATCAAATATATGTCATGTGTTAGAGATGCACATAAGAAAAGTGATGAGCTTATTATTATTATTTTTTTTAAAAACGGAATTATTTGAGATATTGGTAATGAATTATTAAATACAGCATACTTCCTAAAGTGGTAGCTGTAGAGTAATATGTGTCAGATGCTTTAGAAAGGAAATACTGTTGCATAAGTCTCATTGAACCTAGATGTTTAAAGAATCTGGAGGAGTATTGTCAAAGAGAACCCCACCTTTCCAAGCAAATGATCAAGGATTTTCCCAATAAAATTATGTATTAAAGACATTTGTGAAACTTCAAAGAAGGAATGGTATTTAATATTTCCTTGCAAAAAATATATAAATATATGTTTCATTGCTTTGAAGTATTGTGAATATTACACCTTCTTATGGCTGGTTTATCGATATGTTGGAGAAACAGAAAATTGTGCAGCCAAGCAAGACCCTGGAATATCGTAGTATTTTTTTTTTTTTCCCCCTCAGATCTCAGTTTACCTCTTGACATGACACAACTTACCCAACACTCTTCTTATTTATTTATTTATTTACACTTGCAATCTGTATTCTATTACTATTTTATCTACTTGTTTTCTTTTTATTTAAAAATGACCCTCTAACACTAGCATGCTCTATTTTTCTTCTGTTCTATCTACTTGTTTATTTATTGTTATTTTTTTAAAAAAACCTTGCTACATGTACTGCGTTAGACTAACAGACTAAAATGTCACAGCACTTACATATTATTGCTGCTAAATGACTAAATGTAAATGTAAAATTATTTACTTATTTTTTTATTTATTTTATTTTTTTATTTTAAACACACGTACTTTGCTTAATAGTTCACCCAAAGATGTACTCACTCTCAGGCCACCCAAGATGTAGATGAGTAGGTTTGCATTACATCATTTGCTCAGCAGTGGATCCTCTGCAGTGAATGGGTGCTGTCAGAATGAGAGTCCAAACAGCTGATAAAAGCATCACAGTAATCCACATGATTGCTTTAAACATACTTTAAGTTTTTTTTATTTATTTTTTTGTGTATTATTATGAATAAATGTTGTGTTTAGTCCTCTGATTTTTCTGAATGATACAAGTTCCATTCGTACTGTAAATATACAGGTATGTATTATGTATTGCCCTGCACTCATTTTGTTTTCTTTATTTCAGTGTTCAATGATGGCTCCACCAAAGAGCTGTTGAGTCTCACAGGAACGGTCCCAGTAAGCTACCGAGGTATAGAGAGCACTGCTTTCAAGAAGCGTTTCTCCACTCCTCAGACCCACTTAGCAATCCAGATGAGTAATTTCTTTATGGTGGACCTTTTCCCTGTTTAATATTTGCCTCTTCTATAGGAAATGTGTACAACATTCCCATCTGCCTGTGGCTTCTAGACACATATCCCTACAACCCTCCTATCTGTTTTGTCAAACCCACAAGTGCCATGATGATAAAAACAGGGAAACATGTTGATGCCAATGGAAAGATTTACCTCCCATACCTGCATGAATGGAAACCTGTGAGTGTCTTTTTTTCCTTTTTTATATTTGTCTGTTTAATTTAAGAGGACATAAACCTACCCTTTGTTTGTTTTTGTGTATTTTAGCCCCAGTCTGAATTGTTAGGACTGATCCAGGTGATGATTGTTGTGTTTGGAGAAGAACCACCTGTTTTCTCTCGGCCCACCACTCAGGCAACTTACCCAGCATTCCCAGCAGCAGGCCCACCTAACAGTGAGCGTTGACTTGCGTCTGATCATTTTTAGATTCAATGCAGTATTTTGGATCTGATAGAAAATGTATTTTAAGGTTTATGTAACATTTTTAAGATCATTTTGGCTTTGGGAATTAGCAAAAATCATATAATTCAATGTTTTTCCAGCTTCTTACATGCCAAGCACACCAGGGTTGCCTTATGGTCAAGGTCACTCTGCCAACCAAGGGTAAGTGCTTTCACGGTGTCAATCACAAATCAACCAATTCCATATATACACTACCATTCAAAAACAGTACATGTTTTTTTTTCTCTGAAAGAAAAGAATAATTTTATTCACCAAGTATACATTCAATTTAGTAAATACATTTATAATGTTTCAGAATAGAATGTTTCTGTTCATCACAGAATCCTGAAAAAATGTATCACAGTTTCCACAAAAATATTGAGCATCACAACTGTTTTCAACATTGACAATAATAAGAAGTGTTTCTTGAGCAGCAAATCCGCATATTAGAATGATTTCTGAAGGATCATGTGACACTTAATACTGGAGTAATGACTGCTGAAAATTCAGCTTTGCCAACAGAGGAATACATTTTAGAATAGAAAACCTGTTTTAAATTGTAATACTATTCAGATATCACTGTTTACTGTATTCTTGTTAAATAAATGCAGCATTGGTGAGCATAAGGCTGCGCTTTTGAACGGTAGTGTATTTCTCAGACATCTGCCACAGATCAGATGTTGTTACATGCATTTAGACCGCAAAAAACTTTTGGCGTCCTTTCATATGTAGTTCTAAATCCAATACATATCTGAAATCTGGTCATCTGACCTATATCTAAACACTCGTATCCAATTCTCCTCTTATTGCACAATATTTCATCATTGTTGTTCATTGTAACAGAATATTCTTTTATAACTGTGCATGTAATACTGTAGCTCTTAGATAACAAGCAGTTGAGAAATGTCAAGCACACAATTTTCTGTAAAGGGCATTTATTTTTTAGACCAGGTAGCATTTTGTAAATCAAAATACACACAGGTAAAAGCACCATAAATTTCTGACAGACTTGTGAAAATTGCAGTACACTCAAAGTCAGTTTTGTGCACACATGAATCAATGAAGAATGTGTGAAGGAATTTAGTATTAAGCTGAATTAGCATTAATACATGGTTTGAGTGAACATCTACAGTATTTCCTGAAGAGAATAGCAGAAAAAGATCGAACGTGTCTTTCATTCGCAATACAATTTCTAAATAGATGCACACTGATGCATTCAATCTTTTTTTGGAATGAAGGCTTAACCAGAATATAATCAGGCTAGATCTAGTTTGAAATTGTCACTCGAAGGTGTTCACGCAAGAGCAAGGAATACATGAGAGTTCCTGTAATGAATAAAATTGCATTTTCCTTCTTTGAAGAATTAATTGCATTTGCAATTGATATTTTGTAGATATTTCTAAGATATAGCACATGCCATTTTTGATGCTATTTAGCAATTTGTGATAACTGCTAATAAAACTTTCTAACTATGCTAGATCACTAACAGGCTTGTGATGTGTGATCAGTGTAAACACAGGCTGTTGTGTCTTAAGTGTATATAAAGAGATGGAACAAAATGTTGGGTATGTGTCAATGCGTTAAACCTTGCTGTGTAAAAGCCAATGAAATTTTACTGTACATATTTTCTTTCTATCTGTCAGTGGATTTCAGGGCTACCCTTATCCTGCAGTAGGCCCTGGATACCCCACTACCTCAGGCTCCTCTCTCTATACCCCAGTGTCTTCTGTCACTACAGTTGGTGAGCAAGCATCTTACATGTTAAATTAGAAGAGAAATCAAGAATCTAGTAAGAGACAAATAAATCATGCATTTCTAAACTTGCATCAGTCTCAAAATCAAGTAAACTGCTATTAAAAAGATTGGGGTCATTAAGAATTTTTTTTTTTTTTTTTTTTTTTTTTTAAAATAAATAATTTT
>JAFVLL020043843.1:0-39655 GCA_021397915.2 Tor tambroides
CACACACACACACACACATTACATAATAATCCAGGGAAACTTGCAGAAAATGACAGTGTGCGCTCTGTAGCACGTTAGTGCAGACATTTTTACTGAGTGATATCAGGTTTGCAGGTATGTGTCTCTTTTTCCAGACAGAGCTCAGTTTATAGTCTGTATGCTGCAGGACTGCCTTACTGTACCTTAGGCTGCTGCCTAGCAACACACCCATTAACAGATGCTGAAATTAGATCTGAGCCATAGTTGAGGGGGAATTCTGTCTTCTGTTAATATTGCTGCTGTGTTCTGATTGCAGGCTGAATCTAAATGCTTTAAAATAACAGAAAAGTTGCTGTCCAAGATTTTTCTTTTTCATTTTGTTTTTGCTTTTCTGTCTGTCTCTCAGGCGAATGATGGCGTATGATCGACGTTTAGAGCCACGCGTGGGTGAGCGTGTACCGTATGTTATTGTGTACGGGATGCCAGGATTGCCGCTCATACAGCTGGTTAGACGTCCTGTAGAGGTACTGCAGGACCCCAGTCTGCGCCTCAATGCAACCTACTACATCACCAAGCAGATCTTGCCACCGCTTGCACGAATTTTCAACCTGATTGGAGTAGATGTGTTCAGCTGGTACCACGAGTTGCCGAGGGTTAGTTATTTGTCATTTTGTCTTTTAGTATATGCAAAATATAAACGACTAAGCTTGAAATTGAAACATCATTCACCTTAAATGGGGGTATCTACAACTAGTTCTTGTTCCTTTGTTTCTGAATTATATTAGCTAGTATTGATATAAAGGCACCATCTGGCAAATGTGTAATGTTTTACATATACTTTCACCTGTCCCAGTTTCATATGCAGAGACAACTGTAAGTAAACCAGTAATAGGTTAACTCTCCTGAAGAGTAAAAACCCTTGTTGTCTGGTTCTGGTACAGGTAGCGCCACACCAAACAAATGGCATTTGTTTGAGCCATTATTGCTGTGTCAGGCTGGTAACAATGTTCTAACTAATAGAGTGCAGAGAAGAACCACAGTGTTTGTGCAGTTTATTTATTTGTTGGGTATGAAATTCATATAGTTAACTCAGCAAATACAAATTGGAGAAGGTATTTTAACATTCAAAAAACTGTGCTTTACCTTTTAAAAAGCACAGTTAAATGAAAAGAAATTTCCAATGAAAGTCTGTGGTGTTATTCACTGCATAGGTACAGAAGGCATGGAGCTCTGTGAATGGAGGCGGGGAGGAGGGCACAAGAAAAGGCACCATCTCTCAGTACTTTACAACGCTGCATTGCCCGGTTTGTGATGAGCTGACACAGCTAGGAGTGTGTGAAGGTTGTCGGGCTGAACCCCAACGTGTTGCTGTCCACCTACACCAAGACCTGCGGCTTTGGGAAAGCCAGCAAGACCAGCTCCTAAAGGTAAGAGGTCATGCTGTCTTAGTCTTAGAAGGCCATAAAATGCTATAGTTTGTTCAATGATCCTTTGATTCCATCATTCCAATACATTCTTCGTAGCAACCTGTGTATGTGTTGCTTCAAGAGAGCATACGTTTGTGTTATTCTTACTTTTATATTAATTTAGTCACATTCATTTATACTGATTTATCATAATCATTCTTTCATTCATTGGTCATTAAATTATTATATTTTATTTTTCCATTGTTTCCAAAGTCTGAGCATTGAAACAGGCAAATGAGATTATTCAATACTGTTAATGTCAATGTTCTAATGTCTGTTAATAACTTTGCAAATTTTGTAAATCATTATTACTTTGTCTCCAGGGGCCTGTTCTTCGTACGTGGATTACTCAGTTTGCTGGATTTTATTGTTGACGATTTGACATGATCCAGGATAGTTAAGTTCTTTGAAGCTCATCCTGGAGTTGCTGTCATGGCAACAACTTAGCTCAAACCTGGGGTGCATTTCCCAAAACCATCATTAGCTAACTATGGTCGTTAGTTCCATTGAACTCTATTAGTAATGACGGAACTTGCGACCATAGTTGCTTTTGGGAAACGCACACCTGCTCGGAGCAGACTTATTCCATGTAAACAGGGTTAGATTGTATGATTTTAAGTGAAGGTGATACTGAAAGTCTGTCCCAGTCACTGCTATTTTCTTACAAGTGTACATTATTAAACCAGGAAAAATATATATATTTTTTAATTACTATTATAGATTACACATTTTAATTATTTTCTAAATAGAGGAATCTATAATGAGAGAGTCATTAAGGAATAATTACCTTATAGTTTTATTGCAGTCATACACACATTACGTAGTTTGTCTCAGCCATGCATTAATTTGAACGGTGTGCTTTTATGCATGTGGCTTTGATGCATCACAGGAGATGCAGGCCATTTCTCAAATCTCAAAATACTTTTATGATGCACAATTAATTAAACACAGTCAGTTGTCTTAAGATGGGTCTTATGGATTAAGAAACTTTAATTAATGCTGTCACGTATAACATCCACTTCAAAATTACATGAATTGCTAATTACAATAATCTTGATTTAAAAAAATGCAAAGCCTGTACGAAAACTAGAAATGGTGAAAAATAATTGGGAATCATTTTTTTTTTAAAAATGGTTACACATTTTGTTTATTATAACTTATGTTATTTTGCCTGCCTGACTGTTTCCTTGATCTTTATTAAATTATATGATTATGTTGCTGTCTTGCCTCCAGCCAAGTACTGCTTTGTTGATTATGGTTTCGAGAATCGGTATATCTGCCCTTTCTGATTAACATGTCACAGACATAACATGAGACAGAGTAATCTCAGACAAATTAATCCAGATATTTTAGTCAAACGCACTAACTTGTTTGAAGAACCAAATTATCCAAAAATCAGTTAAGATTAAAAGATCTGGTATCCATCAAATCATCTCAGTATTAAGTGAGGTACAAAGAACGGCCCCCTGCTTTTTTTTCCTGTTCCGGCTTTCTCAGTCAACTTATTGGCTGATAGAAGACTGTTTAATACCCAAAACTCATTAACAGCGAGTCTTGTCTGGTACCCAAAACTGTATTAACAACTATGCTGATTAGTTGTTCAAGTCAAGTCAAGTCAAGTTGAGCTTTATTGTCATTCCGCTGCATGTGGGGACATACAGTGGAACGAAATGTCGTGCCTCACAGGACCACGGTGCTACATACATACAGACATACAACAATGAAGTAAAACACTATAAACTTATACACAACTAACCTACTAACAGATTTTAAATATAAATATACTATATATAAATTTACCCTATACAAACTAAAGATAAAAATATAAGAAATAAAAATAGGAAATACAAACTATACAGATGCTTCACATAAATACTGTACATGTGCAGAGAGAAACATTGTGAGTCAAGCAGCTGGCTGGGGAACAGTACAAGATGATCTGTAGTGCATGAGAATGTAAACATACATATAATTGCTGAGTCTTTTGAAGGATTGTGAGTGTGTGAAAAAGTGTCTAGTGAAAAAGTGTCTAGTGCGCGTAGAGGAGAGTGTGTTACTACAGGTGGTTTGTACAGGCCCACTCACCTGTGTAGCACACTGCACGGAAAGTTTCATAAAGTCTGTTCTTTGGTGTGGTAAGGTTGGGGGGTGTTTGGGGGGGGTAGATGGTCCATGTTTCAGGAGGTAGGGGTTTGCATGGGGTTTCAGAGGGGGGCAGGGTGGTTAGTCAGATACTAGGAAAAAAAACAAAACATTTTCTGACAGAATTTAGTGCCCGGGTCTAGATCTAATATTTCTGGTGTGGAGATTTGATCTAACAGTGTTTTTTGTTGTTGTTTTCTTCACTCCAAACATGTTTTATGTGAAAGAAACTTAAGCTGCAATGAGAACCAGATTTTGGCCCTTTAGTCAAAAGTCTGGCTACATGAGACTAGAGGTCAAATGTTTCATGTTTGTCATATGTCAGTCTTTTATGTTCTTCTGTTGTGATTTGATTGACAGGTATGCAGAAGTTGCAGTGGGAATGCAGAGCGTCAGGTGCCATGCGTCTCATTGGACTGCCCTATACTCTACAAATTATCTCGCGTTAATCGGAGTCTTTCCCGAGGACCATATCTTCGCCAGCTGCTGGAGCAGTTCTGATAGTCCAGCAGTCTGTCCCCCTGTCATTTTACTCTGGTGCTAAACACTGTGCCATTCAGCACAATTTCTGTGTATAATAGTTTAAAAAGGTGCTTTTTTTTCTATGTGTCCTTGCAGAGTTTCCATCTTATACTGTTTGATTTTGTGTGGTACTGCAGTGCAGTGGGACTAAAGAGGCCTTAAATACAGAAAAGAGGAAGATGATTTCGATGCACTGTGTTTGAATTTGCTTGGTAGTTGTCTTTAGTGTTGTCTTTAGTACGTTTCTGCAGATTGACAGGTCAGACATTTACAGAATAATCCTCTCTAAACTGAACCCTATGTGCTGTAGAAATCTGTAAATGAAGCAAATTCAGTTCTGACTGTAAATCTTGTGGAGCAATGTTTGACTCCAGTGATCCCCCCCCCCCCCTTTCATTAGATCAGTCTGTTGTAAATAAACCTTGCATATGATTATCCAAAATTCTGTCTATGAACACTGACAAAAAAAAAAAAAAAATCTAAACATTTTTTTCACATGTTCTGGGAAGTTTTATGTCTGTCCATTCTCTACAGAGGCAAGTCTGAGGACAAGCAAGTCAATATCAGCCTTAACTTAAGACTTCTGCAATACGTTTGATAAGTATATATTGTCTTTGTGCATAATTGTTCTTTTTAAAATACTTTTCTAATGCTTTATCTACTTTAAACCAGATATTATGTTACCGACCTATGCTACCTACCAGAACTACATAACCTAAGTTTTTGTAAACTTGTAAAAAATTTTAAGGTGCTTTGTTTTTTAAAGAACATTTGTGGGTGGAGATTTAATATTGATATAATAAAATTCAGTGTATTTAACAAATGTTTGTTTCAGTTAAAATGGGTCCTTTGTATACCCCAAAATGTAAAAAAAAAAAAAAAAACCACTGTAAGCTTTACAGTTCTGTATTGGAAAGGCCAATGTTTTTCATGCTTGTTCAATGACCCATAAGCAATTGACTAACAATTTACTAACAATTGACAGGCGATATGAAAATAAAGTCAGTTATAATAACTTGGGACCCTAATGAGACTTTTCTATTGACTTTGAAAAACACTCAAAAAAAAAAAATGCCTAGTGTTCCTGCAGTTCAATGTGAGAGGATTTCCTGAGTTTATTAAAAGTAAAAAATAAATAAATAAATTAAAAATACATTTTTTTTTTTTTTAAAAAAGTGCAAAAATGATTGTGGAAACTGGCAGCTGCTGTCTTTAATCATGGGCCCTGTCCAAACCATCACGCTGTAGAAGATATTTGATGTATATACAGTCATGTTCAGTGAGACATCGAACAAATAAGATCAAGTCATGATAAACAGGGCTACCCGATATAAGTAATAGAAATGACTGTAACTTGAGGCTTGTCAGGACAAAACCAATTTACACACATCTGGTTAGTATCAGACTTTGAGGGGCAAAAAAAAAAAAATCACAAAATTTAAACCATAATGTGTTAATATTTATTAATTAACAATCATTCATTATGATTTGAAAAGTGAAAATAAATTTGTAAACATAAAAGGTAAGGACTTAAAGACCTCAGCATCAAAATATTATTAATGTAACTTTATATATTCTTTCTGACCATACAATACAAAAAATGCTAATCTTAATTTCACAAACTAATGAATTTGTGAATTGTGCTGGTTACCATTGTACAAAATACTTTGATCAACTGACCATAAATTAACAATAACAAATAAGAGCAAATCTGAGGCAAATGAGAGAAGAGACATCCGACATCCTAATATACATTGGTGTCCAATAATTAGGCTGATCTGAAATAACAGGACAATTCTCAATTAAATGTACAATATGCTAATTACACTTCTTTAGGATAATCCTATACAGTGGTGAGGTTATGTAATGGATGTCAAACATGCAGTTGGCATTTAAAAAGTACCAAATCAACTGGCTAGTGTGATCTTTTCACCCAAGAAAAAAAAAAATCAGCCACTTCTCAGTTCCTGGCTTAGAGCTAAAGTCTGAGACTTCTTTGATGTAGTGCAACATATTAGTCTTTCTTCTCCCTGTTGAGGGACATTAACAGTTTGCGTCTGGGAGAGTCTGTGGAAAAGGGCAGTGTGTGAGACAGAGAGGCCAGGGTTGTGGGGTCTCTTGAGGGTGCTGGCAATGGGGCGGTCACTGATTGAGCAGCAATTGCACTGGCCGCAACATCAGGTGGCACTGAGGCTTTAGAAGGAGAGCTCAATAGGCTGGCATCGTCCATCTCTATCACCTCAAAGTCTGCATCATTCCACTGGTCAGCTTCACTTTCATTTTCCTGCTCCTCTTCTTCCTCCACATTGTCCAGCAGTGCTTGCCGGTACTCACTATCATCAGCATCCTTGGTGCGTTTCCCTGGCATTTTCCGCAAGGTGGCGTGCCCTCCTGGTGATGCTAATTTGTACAAGACAGGGAACAAGATAGAAGTGAAGGTGGATGTGCCAAGTGCCAGGTACATCAGCAACGGCTGATTCTGCACCTGCCCCAGTAAGAAGCCCAAGAGAGCTGGCAGAACCATTTCTCCAAGAGCTGCACCCACCACAAACACCGCAGCTGACCGCCCTGTCACAGTCGTGTACTGCTCAACCCATGAAATTCCACTAGGAAAAGTGGTAGACATAGAGACACCATATGTAGCAGTGCACGCCCAGAGCATAGGGGAATTTTGGCTAAAAAGACAAAGCAAGAGCGCGGAAACTGTGGTGCCCACTAGACTCAGTAGGATCAGGATGCCTGGGCGCAGACAAGCCGCAAAGAATATGGCCAGACCACGACCAGCCGCGAACGTTCCCCAGAAGAGTGAATTAAGTCCTGCTGCCTGAACCGGGTTCATTCTAACATAGTCCTTGCCATAGGTAAATATAAAGGAACCGTACGCCACCTCACTTCCAACATAGAAAAAAAAGAACAAGGACAGCAGGAATATGAGTATGTTATGGTGTTTGGAGAACAGCTGCTTTCCTGAAGGTGATTTTGCCCTATTCGAGTTGGGGGAACTGCAGGAGTACAGGAAAAAAAAGATGAGCGACACCAATAAAACAAAAGCACCAATCACGATGTAGGCCGACATGGATGTTAGAGTGGTGCTCTTTAGATTGGAAGTTGGGGAGATGGCATTGAAGGTCTTTGAGGCATAGCCAGACGTGTAAGTGGAGACATTGTCGGAACTGTGGCCAAAGAGCAGCTTGGCTATGATTGGAGAGGCAAAGGCTCCAGCAGCAAAGCTGAAGTGCAGAGCCTGCAGGTGAGGTCCAGCTTGTTCTCCCCATGTATTCAGTATGAGAACATTACCGCCTGTTGACAACCAGAAATTCAATTACAGTAGCACCTGTTAAGGTTTATATATATATATATATATTAGTAAAAGTATATGAGCATTAACAATGCTTAATGCTACTAAAATTCATACTGTTAATTGCTTAATGCTGGAATTAAATTACAACACCTTGTCTACACCAGGCACTTATCTTACCTGTATCTAAAACTCCCATTGACACCCCCACACCGGACATCAAAACAGTGAGCAGCCAAGCCTTTTTACAGAAAGGAGTACCAGACATCCCAAATGCTGTGATTAACAATGAGAAGCCTGCAGATATAAATCAACTGTAAGCAACGAATCACTAATCATACTTTATAATATCACACATGTATCCAAAAAAATAAACATACAAATACAAAATAAAGGGGACAACATACTCCAATGTACTACTGACAAATGTCCTGAGACTGCCATGACTTTTAAAGTTTCTAAAACATTACAGCTAAATAAATCTACAAATCTGTGGGGTCCTAACACAAATCATAAACCATGAGACATGGCTCCTTTGATAAGTCACTAAACTCATACAAGATAGCTTCTAGAAGAGTAACAGGGATGTTTTATTGGACAATTAATCTGCTTTTCTGTAGCCTTCTGTTTATTTTGCCCATTCTGTGCTTTTTCTTTCTCTTTTTGATTCATTTAAAGAAATAGTTCACCCCAAAATAAAGGTTAATCAGTTTAATCAGGTGATAGTGCAAGGACTGCAGATTCTCCAAACCTGCAACCTTTGCATTATGAGTCCATATGGTTAACTGTTAGTCCAACTCCTACAATCAGTTATAACACACTTTCATAAGTAAATGATTTACAAAACTTAAATATTAAATGGCTCTTTCAATTAACACAAAGTCCTTTTCTCTATCAAGTCTATGGGCCTTACCCAAAAGCAGATGGGGATTCACACAGTCAAACAGGATCCCTCCTAACAGGGAACCTCCAATATATCCTGACGAACGACCCACAAATATATAGGATAAATTACTGATGTTCTTGTTGACATTGACAGCCAGGTCTTCAAAGGTAGGGCCCAATACAGAGATGGCCATTCCCTATAAATATAGCATATAAACAAATACATAAATATAAAAATACACGATAGTTAATGTGCACATTCTAACAGGTGCACATAAAAAAATGGATTGATATCTTACAGAGGTACAGCCTTAACATTCGATGGTACTTCTATATTTATATACCACAGCATTTACACGGTACTCCAAGTTAATTCAAACAAAACTATGCTATTAAAAATAATATGGTATTTAAAAAATAAATAAAAGGTACTTTCACTGTATGCACAGAATCTGTTCATAAATCATGACTCCTGAGGTGATTAGATCTATAATTGTTCAAGTTAGTTCTTGACATTTAAAGGCAAACAATGTGCTTCAGAAGAGACATTTCAGCAATTTTTATACTAATCCCACACTTTAACATTGTGGCATTACTAAACTAAACTCAGCCTGAGCTAATATCAGCCACCCTACTGTGTACAAGGTGTTGTCTGCATATAGTACCATGCTAATATCACGGTAATCAAGCACATTGCACATACTATGTTACATACTCCATGGCACATATGGTACCCAAGCAGTATCATGTCAAAATATCATAGTATTACTCTGAATTCATAGTACCCAGGCCAAGATTAACCTGTCAGCCCTGTTACACCACTGCTAAATTGTCTGACATCTTCCACTATGCAAATAATCCTGTTTCACGAGGATACTGCAAGGCGACCAGGAAATTGCCACAACAATGATTTTTAACATCTATTTTCACACAGACACAGGACAATATCTACATAGATGAAATAACAAGGGATATGATTTTAAGGCTGCAAAGCACAAGTTTTAGGTTTTCATATGAAGGTCTTCTGTTTTACATGTTACAACAATCAAACCGAACATGCATATACCTACCAGACCGAGAAACGATGCGCAAAGCGCTAGGCTGACTAGCCATCGCCAGCATGCCCCAGTATTACCAACTACATCAACCTCATCAGTCCCCGGGTTCAGTACCCCTTTGCCCCCCTTCAGAGCGCTTTTCAGTCCCTTCTTCACGTCTTTTCGTTTGTCGAAAAGCGTATCCTCTTCCTGCTCGTCGTGGTCAATGCCCTCTTCCATCTTAGCGAAACGAACGTGTTTTTTCTTCGGCGCCGCTTCAGCGGAGGGCATGGCAGCACGACTGACGCGCTCTTGTGTACGGAAAAGCTGTCAACGCTTTCGTTGGTTTATGGCCGACCTAAGATGACCCACATTTGACCTATTCTTGCCTACCAACGTATTGTATTTATGGTTTTATAAAAATAAAAATAAAAAACAGTAAAACCAAACAGACATTTGGTCGATCATAAGTAAAGCAGAAATATCGCGTGATTATACACTGGAAATTCCAGGTACTAGTTAGAAAGCTTGAGGTTCAAAACTTCCGTATACTAGGCGCGCACGCGCACAAACCAACAATTCTTCTACATGCGGCTTGCAAACCAGTTCGCGTGCATATTGCCATCTCTCACGCTGGCGTGTGGATAGACTTGAAAACCCTCTCTCTCTAGTCTAGGTCTATATTTATTTATTTATTTATTTATTTATTTGAATGCTTAGAAAACAACAACAACAACCATTCTCATAACAATACAACAGACCAGGCTAAATAAATCTAAAATTTATTTTATTTATTTATTTATGTTTGCTTTTTTAACGATAAGTTCACATCAACTAAACTGAACAATTAGTTTCTTGTTTACATCAGATTTGAATTTCTTACTGATTCAAGCTAAAATGTATATGTGTTTTGGCACATGTGCAAAAGAGTAGCCTAAGTAATTGTCTACAGCTTGCACAGTAACTAAATGCACATGGCTTGTTGATCAAAACTGATGAGCTGATTCTCAGTGAAACTGTCAAACTCTTCGCTACTTCTAAGCATTCTTTCATTGTGTGAGCCATCACATGATGCAAAATGATCCATTCAATTATCAAAATCTGTCAGATGCATGTACTATATATTCCATAAATATCTGACATCGAATGTTTGTGATGTCTGTTAAGATAGTAAACAGCCTGTCATTGTAATGAAATAATCAACCAGTCAGGTTTGGAAGCATACGGAGTTTGCCCAGCACTATCACTACCATTTTTGAACAAGAAGCAACGTTACAAACCTTTATACATCCATCATTTATATGTAGAAATGTATTACTTATAACCTGAAAATTCACAGTTGCTTATCATGGAAGAACATTAGGAAGATGTGTAAGAATGTGTGACTGTCGTGTTAGCGGAAGACATAATAGTACGTGCAAAAATGAACAAGCAACTGTCAATTTTCAGAATCAGAATGAGCTTTATTGGCCAAGTATGTTTACACATACGAGGAATTTGTTGTAGTGACAGAAGCTCCACAGTGCAACAGAAAGACAGCAACAGGACAGGATAATAAAAGAATAATATACAAATATCCAAATAGGCAATGTACAAAACAGCAAAAACACAATATATAATATAGACAATTATGTATGTACAGGTCAAGTATGTGCAAATTTGAAATGAGAAGTAAAATAAAATAAGTGAGTGAGGTGAATGGATAATGTATAATCGTTGTGTGTTCCGCGTTTATTGTCGAGTGTCTCGCGAGATGGATTGCCTGAGGGAAGAAACTGTTTCTGTGTCTGGTCGTTCTGGTGCTCAGAGCTCTGTAGCGTCGACCAGACGGTAACAGTTCAAAGAGGGAGTGTGCTGGATGTGAGGGGTCCAGAGTGATTTTACCAGCCCTTTTGCTCACTCTGGATGAGTACAGTTTTTGGAGAGTGGGCAGGGTTGTACCAATGATTCGCTCAGCAGTCCGGACTACCCTCCGTAGTCTTCTGAGATCAGATTTTTTTAGCTGAGCTGAACCAGACAGTTATTGAAGTGCAGAGGACGGATTCAATGATGGCGGAGTAGAACTGTTTCAGCAGCTCCTGTTGCAGATTGAACTTCCTCAGCTTGCGAAGGAAGTACAACCTCTGCTGGGCCTTTTTGACAATGGAGTCTATGTGAATGTCCCACTTCAGATCCTGGGAGATGGTGGTGCCCAGGAATCTGAATGACTCCACTGCAGTCACAGTGCTGTTCATGATGGTGAGTGGGGGGAGAACAGGGGGGTTTCTCCTGAAGTCCATGATCATCTCCACAGTTTTGAGTGTGTTAAGCTCCAGGTTAAGACTGCACCAGACAGCCAGCTCCTTAACCTCCTGTCTGTAAGCAGACTCATCACCGTCCTGGATGAGGACGATCAGTGTGGTGTCGTCTGCAAACGTCAGGAGCTTGACAGAGGGGTCTTTAGATGTGCAGTATTCGGTAGAGGGAGAAGAGCAGTGGGAGAGAACGCAGCCCTGAGGAGCTCCAGTGCTGATGGTGCGGGTGCTGGATGTGTATTTACCAAGCTTTACTGACTGCTGCCTGTCTGTCAGGAAGCTGTTTATCCGCTGACAGACAGAGGTGGGGACGGAGAGCTGAGTTAGTTTATTCTGAAGGGTTTCAGTTTATGAAGGTTCTGAAGGTTTTCAGTTTATTTGTAACACTTCTTTAAAAAATAAATGTACTGTATATAAAAATATTCTTTTTTTGTATGCTGAAGTATTGACTTTTCCCTGTAAATTTTTACTTGCCATTGAAATCTGTCTAAAATGTTCAATTTGATATAACAGACAAAACTGACAAAAATGGCCAAAATTCACTGGAGGGAAAAGGGAGGGGGTTAATAATGGTCATCTTAGATGATTTTTCGGATGTATTTAATTATAAAACCCTTTATAATCTATAATAACATTAAACTTATTTCATATTTTCTCTAAACCTTCTTGGATATTAAGACAGGCACCTGCAATTCTGGCCAAATTAAAGACACTTTGTGAGTGAATTTGCACGTTATAATGTAAGGATCATTAATGGCACCTTGTGTTTAATTAAAAAAGAAAAATTAAAAAAAAAGATTGATTAGTGAAATGAAAGAATGATTTAATAAAAAATCTGAATGATTAGTAATTGTCTCTAATTGGCCTGTTTAGCTAAGCCCTCAAAACACTTCTTATTTAGTGGTACAGTATTGCATGATTTGTAGATTATATTTAATAGTTTACACTTTACATAAACATTTGCAATTAGTTTTTTAAAAGGTAACATTACATTCTTAAGGACTCTGTGCTTGCATTTCTTTTCAGGAGCACTTGTGATTCTACTTAAAAAAAAATGAGGAACACCTTTTGGTCAATGACAGAAATTAACCTTCCTATTATAAGGCGATATTTGACTCCTTGAAGTTTTTTTTTTTTTAAAACCTTTGTAATGCCTCTAACTTTATTAAATGTATGCCATATTTTGTGCCAAAAAATTAGATTTATAAACGTTTATCAAACATTTTAATTAAACAATAAATTAAATTAAAATAATAAGATACAATCAGGAAAAAGAAGTTACTAGTCAAATGAAATCAGCATCAACAATTCATCTTTGCACGGCACAGGAGAGAACAAATGTGGCATTACAGACTTTTTGACAAGACTCAGAGGTGGCATTAATGCATTTCATAATAACAATGTTATGAAATTAATGTTTTAAATATAAAGTTTTGAATATAGAAATTTTAAACTATTTAAATGACTCAATTTATACTTTAAAAGTGAAACTGAAACCACCAGTAGGTGGCAGCAAGTCACTGTCTTTGTCACTGAATCATTCATTCAATCTTTCAAATGACTGATTCATTTAGGAAGGAAGCAAGTGACTCCCTTTATGACTCACTAGATTTGTTCAAAAACACAGATTCATTCATAAACAAAACAGTGGTGCTTGCTTGGAGATGCGCGGCGGCTCAGCTGTGATTTGTTTGGAATTATTTTCATTAACGAAATAGAGCACAATCAGACAACAGTGTTCCTAAAATGTAAGTCACTTAATATTAACTTATGTATGAAATCAGAAATGTATAAAACCGTTGTATAAATTCAATTTCACATTTGCAGACTCCCCTTATAATCATTAAAATTTTGTCACTCATCTTAAAATTCATTAAAATTCTGTCACGATCTCCCAAATTTCCATTTTAATTAATGAAGCTCTCTACACTGCACACTAAATCTATTATTTACATCCTCTCTACACTTTGTTTGTTATAATGAATGACAAAAACTGCAGTCTGTTTTCACGATCTGTGCTGTGAGGAGCAGCACGCGCACCAATAGAGAGGCATTTCCATTGGCTGCAGTCTGCAGGTATTGGCCAGGTAATGACCAATCACAAAATAGACACATAGACACATCGCGCTAGGTTTCTGTGTAGAACTGGGGCACGTTCAGGCTCACACCGGTGCCCAACGTTTTGCTACGGTTTCTGGGTTGAACGACATGTTTCCTGGAAACGGTGTGCAACGGGGTTTGAGATACGTTTTCTCTTGTTTGGTGGGTGTGTCAAAAATGTCAGCCCAATCAGCAGCAACGTGTATATAAACCACACGGTATTAAAGAGACAGATCGCACAATGGGTCCAAGTGAAGTCATTTAATATGTGTCCGCTGCAGCTCGGTATACGCAACAATTGAAGATATTAGAAGACATGTTTGTCGTAAGAGTTTTATAGTAACATAGCATATCAACATGATGATGATGATGAATTTGTAAGTAAATGTAATTAACATCAAAATAAATTCACAAGAGCAAGTATATTGTTTGCACATGTTTATTTACATTAAAGGCAAAATAACTGAAATAATAAGAGCACAAGTATAGATCTGGAACTTCTTTAAGTCTGTCTAAATATGTAGTAATTGCAATGTCTTCTGGTCCATATCCTTTCCTTAGGAAGGTGTGCTAGACACTGATTAATGTAACATAAAAATACTATACATATTTATATATTTTGCTATTGTATTGTGGAGTGACACTTTCATAAACTTTTCTATGCTCCTCTGATTATATAATGGTAAATATTACAATATCATACCACAACAACAGTGATCAGCAATAATGATAAGCCTAATACTCACAATAAAAATAATCAGGTCATATAGATCATAACACAGTCTCGGAGGTAAGAAGTGGATTATCCTTCCCCTGAGATTTCTTTTCATCCTGAAATGCGAGGCAGATGTTGGATCACAATAATTAGGAACCACAGTTTCCACAAATCCTTTCACTCGATTGGGATGTTCTCTTTTATTCTGGACGGCAAGGGCAGTGACTATAACTATAACATCGAGCGTATTTTGCAGTATTAAACACGTATTTATAACGATTTCATCAGGCTCCGAAAATTCTTCAAAAAGAACACAAGGATGGCCTTCTCAGCTGCCATAGTTCCAACACTTGCGTCATCAGAACAGGGTGTTCAACGCATCACTGTTTCCGTTTAATAAACGTTTTGCACCGTTTTTTCGGGGCTGAACGCAGCCCTGGGGTCGCTTTCGTAGTCTTTTGAATGGATAAAATAGAAATCACTTTTATTTCCAAATAAACCTAACCAGTTGGAAATGAAACGCCGTCCCCCGTCGAAATTCACTCCCCGGACTCCGTCCCCCCGCGTCCCCCCCATTTCCAGTATAGAAAGCAGTCAATGTCAACAACAACAAAAAAGTAGAAAAAAACATGTTATGGTGAAAAAAACAAATAATGGTGAAAAAACATCTAAACATTTTGACCAGTGTGGCTCACATCATGACAAAAACACTTTTTTATTTTGGTGGCACTAGCCAATTTACTGACACAGTTGTTTTGAAGAAGCCTATGATGTTTTGGGTGATTACTATATTTTGCAGACATGTTCTGTTGTTCAGACAAAGTTCTGATGTTCCAGCAAACAGTTTTGATAGTTGCATTTATAGATTAGAGAATGTTAAGACTGTTTCGAAAAATGTGCCCCAAGTGATAGAAAAAATCTCTCTCTCTCTCTCTCTCTCTCTCTCGCTCTCTCTCTCTCTCTAAAACACTGTTGTACAACTATTTATTAACAACAGCAGTAAATACTGTAATACAGAGTAGGAAAAAAATCTCTGATAAATCTCTAAAATTAGATAACAGATTTAAAAAAAAAAAAAAGTTAGTCAAGACAAACTTTAGGCTGGCTTGAGAAAGCCTAGCCTGAAAGTTTTAAGTAGTTAAAGCAGTTGGGGTTGCGAGCTCTGTGGACCTATGAATCATTGAAGTCATCATTCATTTAGCAATTAAACCAGTATCTATGGTTTTTACCTGATCTTAGATCAGTTTTGTAAATCTGTAGACATTTTTAATGAGACATTTGTGTAATTAAAAGGAAGAGTAGTTCTCTTATTAGTCTGTTTAGACAAACACTAGATAAAACAAACGAAACAAGCCCTGGAGATTATTAAAAGAACATATATTATACAGACGCTTAATATGTAATGGTATTTGATGATTTGTTAATTACATTTCGATATATTATATTTCCAATAAAACATTTGCAAAATGTTTGTAAAAGCTGTTTTATGTTTGTTTTGGCCAGAGTTTGTTGCATTTACACAGTTTTGACCAGCAGGCGTCACCAGCATGTGTTGTTTCAAGAGCTTCGAAACTGTGATTCGTTTTGTGAAGCAAATGGTTCAATTAATTTGCTTCGAAAAGGTTCATTTCTTCCCTCACTATTTAGCAAACTAGAACACGCGCGGTTTGATTTCGTGGTTAACTTTTTTTTTTTTTTTTAAAAACCTTTTAAACCTCACCTCATTGTTTTATTTGGAAAAATCAAATTATTTATTATTATAAATATTTTTTTTTTTTTTTTTTTTTTTTTAGATATGAGATTACTGATGACAAATTCAATAACCACATTGTTCGCAATCATAGCAACAGGAAATCTATTCCAGCGTCAGGCCTATCTATTAACAAACAAGTCACGTTTAAAATATTAGATGCAACCTATTATAGTACACTCAGTATATTCAACATATTGGAAAAACATTACAACAGATGACAATTTGTTAATCTTTTTGTTATTCTTTGCGATTTTAAAAAGAAACATTTTGGGTAAGAACCTGCTACTGTCAATTTTTTCGTAGACAATGTTTTGTCTTTAATAGGCATAAAAAAAATCTTTAAAAAGTCAAAAATTACTTTCGATGTTTAATATTGTATAATTTTCTGTTTGTTTGTTTTTTCCCCTCTAGCTTGGTTATTTATTATTATTGTTTTATGATAGGCCTATGTCTCATTCTCTATTGTTGTTGTTCTGTAGACTGTAGATATTTTTTTATTCACAGACAAAGGAATTCTAGTCCACTATACACATATGTTTGTTATATATATAAGTGTATAATTATAATAATTGATCTATAATTCCTACTAAAAACATGGAACATTTTTGCTGTGTGGTTAGGTAAGGTCTCTTTGAGGAAATGTTGGGTCTGTTTAAGAGAATCTGACGTCACCGCCTGCGCAACTCATTGCTCGCTTACTGCACCGCACTGAAATATCCCGCACGAATGAAGGATGAAATAACCGAGAGAGATATATAGCGATATAAGAGCGGAAAGAGTTTTGCAGGACATGCTTTTACCCACAACATGATGGAAATAAGTTGTACGAGAAGACGCTCGAAGAATTTGTGAAATGAGCCGAAGTCACATCTGAAGTCTTGGGGTATGACATGATTTTGTACACATGTGTATATAGATTTTTAAGTATCTATGTATGATAGCAGTCTTGTTTTGGGCCGAAGTGAACATGAGATGGTTTCCTCAGGCATCTAACGGCTGAAGTTGTCCGAGCTTACACAACTTTTGTCAACTCAGTAAGCAAGCAAACATTCTATTATTCAGAAGTCAAAAATCAGACGGTCAGGGTTTTGTTGTTGTTTTTAATTTATTTGTTATACAGTATATGGCAGCTTTCAAATGCCATAAATGTTAATACACACTCTAAAAAGTGATAAATAGAGATGCACGCAATGACAAGATCAAACGCCAAAATTATAAGTTAGAGTGATGTTTGGCTTCAAACACACAGACTTAGACCATATATAAATAAATGATAATAGAAATCATACAACAATATTACAGCTGATACTGCAGGTTTTTATTTATTTGTTAATTTAATTAAAAAAAAATAAAAAACAGTACTGTAGGCTGTTTTGTGTCTGGTGTAGCCTACATTTGCGCAATGTGGTGGTCAACCAAGGTAGTTTAGTGCCCAGGAGCAATGTTTAGTGCCCAGGAGCTGTGTGAAGTTGGAAAAGATGTTTAGAGTGTAGGAAAAAATGCCAAAAATGCTTGACATAAATTGTCTACCAAAACCAGCTAGCCCTGTGTGTGTAGTCAGTGTTGTGGGTTTATTTAAATTTTATTTATTTCTTGAGTAAGAAAATGAGAGGGATTGCTTTTTTATTGAAGATCATTAATTTTCAGTATATTTAGTTTATTAGATTTAGTAATTCGGAGATGCCTCATGACTTTTCTGACATCCAATTAACATTTAATCCTCTAAGAATGTTTTTTTTTTTTTTAATTTCACTTAACAGTGCACTAGTCAAAGCCCACTAAAACAAAGGCTGTTTAGCTGCTGAGAGCAATCATGTCCTGGTTTTAAGAAAATCCTAAAAGAAAACCACCTCGTCCTCAAGCTGAAAAACCTGGCGGCTCTCTCAAGGTGGTCCATTCTCAACCAGGGGTATAGTGGTTGCTAAGGAACTGAACATAAAAACAAACAGCCCTCTAAAAGCAGTAATTCAAGACCATGTTGTCTTACCCGGAATAATTTTAATTTCTGTGTTTGGAAATTTTGAATTCTGTATTTGGAAATTATCTTATACTTAATCCCTTATTTATTTACACACCAGTTGTTCTAAATTAATTGTACATATGAACTCATGTGAGCAACATTTATGTATTTAATATATATATATATATATATATATATATATATATATGTATTTGTCAACACTATGCTACTAATATTCACTATTGGTTAATGTTTGGAATAATTTAGGATTTTTCATGTTTTTTGAAAGACATCTTATATGCTCACAAAGGCTGCATTTATTTGATCAATACAGTCATACGGTAACAGCAATATTGTGTGATATTGATCATGTGACACTGAAAAGCCTTGGAGTAATGACTGCTGAAAATTCAGCTTTGCCATGACAGGAATAAATTACAGTACATTTTCAAATATAATAAAGGAGAAAATCGTTATTTTAAATTGTACTATATACCACAATATTATGGTTTTTACTGTATTTTTCTTTAATAATTGCAACCTGGGTGAGCATAAGAGATTTATTTCAAAAACATCTTTAAAAAATCTTTATGATTCCAAACTTTGGACCTGTATATACTTATATATATATATATATATATATATATATATATATATATATATATAACTTAAGCAAACAAAAAAGACAACCTTACTAGTCATACCAGGAGCTTAGGTCTTACACACAGTTATGAAATATACCTATAAGCATAACAAGGCACTGGCCGCTGCTAAAAAACGAGGTGACTGATGCCTTTTCCTCCCTTTCTTCCTCTCACTGAGCTGAAATTTTGAATGAGGTGGGTGGCCTCCTCAGGGGCCTCTGTCTCTCACTCTTTCGCTTTATTCGTGCCACGTGACCATCTGCGAGGCCATTGAGTTCATATGGAGTGCTGCATTGAGCACAGGCTTGGTCGCCCGCCCACTTTTTTTTACTCTCTCTTTTTCTCCCGCAGCGTGGCGGCTTTGGGAGGGGCCACGCTCAGAGACAAGCTGCAGTGGCAGCACCAGACAGTGAAGCTGACACACATGAGACTTCCCTGGTGTGTGTGGGTTTGTGTGAGACAGACAGACAGAGAGAGACGTTAGAGAAGGTAGTTGTGCCTGAGAGTTGTAGGTCTGTGTGCACCTTTGCATTTGCTTGGCATCATTGTGAGTAAATGGTTCTTCAGTGTGTATTTTTGCGTGTACAAGTCTGAAGAATTTTCTCATTACAGCACTTCTCATAGATTATGTGATTGCATGTCAGCTAACTTTCTTTCATTCTTTCTTTCTTTCTTTTGTTACTTTCGCTTGCAGCCATTGCCTTTCGTTTTGTGTATGTGCATGCATGTATATTTTGAGTCAGAGGATTACCTGCATCTCCTAGCTGCTGATCTTTGAGGCAGGGGGAGGGGAAGTTCACATGGGGTTGTTGTTTCAGACGGCTCTGAGGCAGGAGAACGCTGTTCTTTCTCACTGCATTCCAAGCAGCCAGAGGCTGCATAGCTGTGGGGTGCATCAAGGGCAGCAGGTTTTAATAGTCAGACCTCAAAAACTACAGTTCAAGCTATTCCCCAGTTGGTTTGTTCTAATACTATATTCTAACTGTTGTGCCTTTTAAAATAGTGTGCCAAATATATATGCAAAATTTTATCAAAGAATTTTATTGTATATGGATTAAATTAAATATCCCAGTGACTTCTGACTGTGCTTACACACTCTTTTACTGGTATGAATAAATCAGTTAATGATTTTTTTATATATCAAATGTAAAGCAGTTACATTTGATATACACATATACATTAAATCTACTGCTCATGAATGGAGTTAAGCAATTAAATTACTTAATCATTATTATTAAAACTTAAGGCATCTAGCTTAAGAGTATATTTAAGCTATATTAGTAGTGGATGCGCTGGTATTGGATTGATATGTTTTCATTTTTACCAACAGCAAGGATCCGTAGGTCATGAGTATTCAAAATTCCTTTAAATTTTGTTGTGTGTTCAAAGTGAAGGAGTTTAATTGAAGGAATTTTGTACAGGTTCTGGCATACCTATGGTTTTATAAATGTTAGTTGATCAGTCAAAGTCTTGTAGGCAAAGAACTTGGCTGTGTTGGTCCACCAATCAGCATAGAACAACATAATAATTACATAATTGTCAGATAAATAAATAATGAGAGATTCCAGAGAAGTAGCAGTAGCTGTAAAGTAGGCAAAGGGCTGGTGTAAACACTGGAGATTTCTTCGTCAGATCTATTATGACAACTCTCAGCTCTCAGAAGATTTTAGCATGGTAATGGATAAGACAATGTTTATGTATTTGGTCTTGGCGGAATAGATCTGTTACGCTGCTGCGGCTGAATGTAGCTGTAGTTGGAGATTATTGCTGCTGCTGCCAGTGCATACGGCGATACGGTGCTGTGAGTATTTAAGACATACTGCTGCTTAGAGCTGAACGATTATGGATAAAATGAGTATCACAATTTTTTGTCTCAAGTAGAGATCATGATTCTCCCACGATTCTGAACTAAACACAAAAATATGTGACAAAATGTGTGCTGCTGTCTATTTAAAAGTGTTTAATTTATTTGAATTTTAAATATGTGTATTTAAACCAATTTTTAATATTAAAATTATGAAAAAGTCATTTGAATGAATGATTCAATGACTCACTCAAATACTTCACTTCATTACTGGATGAATCAGCATTTTTGAACAGATCTCTTGAATGAATGATTCAATGACAAATACATTTTTTAACAATCACTTGTTGCCACCTAGTGGCGAAACGATGCAGTCGACACAAATGTTATTTGAAGCGCCAGTTACTTTCAAAAGGGGATTTGCTCTATTTTGATCACTACAATAGAAATTAACGTTTATATCTGAACTATAAACTTTCATCCCAGTATTTCTGTGATAATATGAATGATTGTAAGACAGAAATAATACTGTGTGGTTGAAAAGACTGTTTGTGAAGCTCTTTCTTACCCACACATGGTAACTATCTGCTCTCTGTGTCAGCCGCAGCATGAAAGCACATTTAAATGTTCTGGTAAGGCTTTTTCAAAGGTTTAATAGACACGGGTGAATCATTGTCATTAAAAAATGGGATCGCATGGCTGTTTGAATCGAGATTGTGATCTCTTAACGATTAATCGTGCAGCTCTACTGCTGCTGCACAAATAGGCTAGCATTTATAATAGCCCGTAGCAGATCTATACAGGTGGAGCTGGGGAAGGTGGAGGGTTTTAGAGGAACTCTGAAAGCACACTGCACAATCCTGAAGTGAATGCTAACCAGCCATTTAAAAGTAAAGCAGTAAGCTTATTTGCTGCGTATGCAACATGGACCAATCAGCTTGTGCCAAGTCGTTTAACGGTGTGAATATCATCAATTTACGTTAAGAACCCATCAGCCTGCACCATCTAGAGTTTCATGACAGAACTTCGCATTTGTTTTTTTTTTCTGCAATGTTTTTAATTCTTTTCTTTTTTCTTTTTTTTTTCCAGATGCAATGTCAATATATTCAGTAAGAGTCACACTTATGAAAAGTGCAAGCATGCTTTGTGCTAAAACAGTCGGATAAAGCTAAAAAATATATAAGTAAGCTTTATAAATATAAATAATTCAGAAACTTTTTTTAATCTGTTTCCTACAGACCACCTGTCCTGCTGAATGTCTAGGCTGGAGACATCGAACAGTTCCCACCTTCTGGTCCTGGTCCGAGTCAAAGGGACAAGAGGGTTTTCTCTTCGGCCACAATGAGTGATGTTGTCATTGTGAAGGAGGGATGGCTACATAAGAGAGGTAAAAATTCTGTGAAGCGATACTTGTGAGAAACAAGCAAAAAATTCAATTTTTGTTTACATTATTACCGTTAGATCATGTTAGTTATCCAGATAAGAGGTGGTTATGAACCCAGTCCCATGCAGTGTCAGACTGATAAACATTTTCTAAAATCCTAGCCTGTCTACTCACAATTAAGAGTCCAAACTACATTATGATTTATGCACTAAACCCAACAGAAACTGCACAATCTGCATATTTCTAAACATTCAAGACAAACGTCACTACCTGAACTTCACAGCTGTTTGTTGCTACCTGACATTTGTTCTCCTCATTTGAATTGAGTTGAGCATTTTGACTGCTCTCAGGGCTTTCTGCAATCCGGTGTCAATTCCTCAATTCACCTTGCAAATGTGAAGCTCAACTTCCATTGGAATTAACTGAAAATGCCCGCTCTACTCCGCCTCGCTCAGCACAAGTGCAAACACTACGTCAGTGACAATGCAAAAGGCTGCATGTGTCTATAGCTTTTACAAAAGCTGCCATTCTGTTTCTTTTTTTTTAGCAGTTTATTTTAGTGGAGTAGTTTTATATTTTCCTTCTTTTATTTATTCAGTATTTTCAACATTGGCCAACTTGTAATCATATCACATTCTTCTTAAGTAAATTTTCCTACTGTACGTGTCAGTGAGAGGATATTACTGTGTTGCACTCCTCAAAGCATGGAAATTTTGAGCGCATGTCTGTCCTTGCAAACCACAGAGCATCGGAGTCATTGGGCCAAAGAGGCAGATGCAACAGTGTGCAGGGAAAAAGCCTGAGGGTGTGGAGAGCAGAAAACAGCAAAAGGGCTGAATATCAAGCACTCGGGGTGTTTGCTCGATCCTCATTTTGCCAGGGTCTATGAGGCATGCACTGCTGGACAGTGTAGGGCTGTGTGCTTCTGTAGGCAAGGTCATTCCAGTTCAGCTATGCAGACAGACACCACCCGTAATGGCACTCTAGGCCCAGATGAAAAGCAGCTCTGCCTTTGCCTGGATTTATGCTGCTTAGCGTGGCGGCAGGCTTGTTTTGCCCACAAGGGATTTAGGGAGTTATTTTTTTCCCTATGTGTGGCCCTGAGGGCATGCAGGACACTGTATTGATATTTTTTGTTCATCTGTTAATGTTTAGCATATTTCTTTTTTCATCAAAACTTTATTTTGCTTATTAGTATAATTGGATTTGTTTGTTTTCAAAGATGCTCGCCTGCTTATAATCCCCTTTACTAACAAGAAGTGTTCCTCTGCTCATCTGTCTATAAACTAAAAGCTGATGTCCTTAAGAAGAAGAAGAAGAAGAAAGTCCTTGAGTGAAAACTGTGTCTGTGCTTAATCTGGAACAGAACAATTTACACAGAAACTTGTTGATTATGTAGACACACAGAGATGAGCTGGTGCTTTTGTTTTTCATCACAGAGAATTGCTTAGATCATATGTCACTAGTGAAAATTGAACTTTCTCAAAGGAAGCTTCTTGATACAAGATGACAATTGATACATTGACAGTACAGTAATAAATAATGCCCCTTAATAAAAAAATTTAAAATAAAAAGTTTTTTTTTTTTCCTTTTTCTTTTTTTTCTGTCATGCATTTAAAAGACTGACATGCTCCCTGGACGATCATGTGTTATGATCTTACCGTGCGCATGTTTAAGTGTGTATATCAGTCCAGATATGAGTCAGCAATAGCAGTAGCTCATTTTTAAAATGCTTGTGTGGCCACGCTATCTTTTGTGTCGCTTCCTGTTTTCAAGAATCTGACTCTTAGTTACCAGAAGTCCCACTAATGTGGTGACATTAAAATAAAAAACCGACAAAGAAATGAAAATCCAACCATGAAACCCCAAACACCAACAGCAGTCATGGCTTCTTGCTGTTGTTTTTTGAGTAAACTTGTGCAGGCTTGTGTAGCTGACAACCACTCTCATCTGATTGATAATGTGAACTCTTGCATTTGACAGGGACTGTCTTGGTCTTATTTGATGTTAGTAATTTTTTTTCTCTAGTTTAGTTTGTGTGAACCTTATCTTGAGTGAGTTATTCAGAACTAAACAGTAGTTTCCTGTTTGTTTTGATGACTGTAGATGATTAAATAAAAACTGTTTATGGTGAAAGTTCTCAACCTTCTCTTTTTTTAAGGGTTCAGTCATGCCCCTTTTACTATTTACCTTAAAGTACTGCAGGGTACTTCCCCAACAAGAAGAAATGGACTAGTCGTAGGTGTGGACTTGCAGTCTGTGTGGTTTAAAGGAGAACAGCCTGTGACGTGTGCTGTAAATTGAGTAGTTTACCAGAATTTGGTCATAGATACTGACTGCTTGAGTGTCTACATAAGAAGCAGTACTACTCAACACTTATTTTGTTTACGTCTTATTTCCTGATTGCAAACCTTTAATGCATATGCAGTTCAATTGGAAAGTAATTATTCACTCATCATATTATTCTGTTTTTAGAGTGATAAGTTGCCGTAACTTTGGTGCCCTCTACATTTGGTAATAGATTAAGAGATATTGCTTAAATTCACAGAGCTCAGACAAAATTTTACTGGTGCCATCCCCCACTTTCTGTTATATTAACGTCGAGATTTTAAGTTAAAATAAAAAAAAAAGTCTTTTTAATAATGTGCTGTTACTGGTTAGCATTTCTTCTAAGTTTTTATCATTTTGATCACCTTCTCTCTTAAACAGCCTTGTAGTGTGACATTTTTAAAAGCAGAAATTTTCCAATTAGTCTCTTGGTTATTTGTAAAACTGCATGATAATTATAAGGAAATGTACAGAATACTAAAGAATAACGTCACATCACTCCACTTATAAACTTCCTAAACTATACTTCATGTAAACTCTTTTTACATGATTTTTGCTTTTATTCAACAAAATAATGTTTTATTTATCAAAAAAAGTGACAATAAAGATGTTTATAATGTTATTATAATAAATGCAGTTATTTTAAACATTCTATTCAGTTATTAAGTGGTTTTCACCATTAATAATAAGAAGAAATGTTTACTGAGCATCAAATCAGCATATTAGAATGATTTTTGATTGATCATGTGATACTGAATACTGACGTAAAGACTGCTGATAATACATATGTAATTACATTACATATTGGTCAAATAAATGCAGCCGTGGTGAGCAAGAGACTTTAAAACATCAAAAACATTTTAAAATGTTTTTTGATTACCACGTATGCCTCCAGTTTAAATGTGTCTTTATAATAATAACATAATAGTGCCTTATGTATTTAATGATCCATGTTAGTATAACATACATTTATTAAAATATTAATACATAAATGGTTCCATGTTATGTTTGAAAGAGTTTTGTTCTACTCATCTATTTATTTCCAGGAGAATACATAAAAACATGGAGACCAAGATATTTCTTACTCAAGAGTGATGGAACATTTATTGGGTACAAAGAGCGGCCACAAGATGTTGACCAGCTGGAAACTCCACTCAATAACTTCTCAGTGGCCCGTATGTAGCCATTTTGTTTTATCAGTTTGCAGAGTAACACACACACACACACACACAAACACACTATGCTTTTTTGCTGTATTTGTCCCCTTTTGCATCCTTTCCTAACCCCACCTAAGAACCCCAAAATAATAAAAAACACTCTTCCTCTCTCTTGTATTCTCTCAGAATGTCAGCTGATGAAGACAGAGCGACCAAAGGCAAACACTTTTATTATTCGGTGCCTACAGTGGACTACTGTTATTGAACGCACTTTTCATGTTGAGACCCCAGAGGAAAGGTTGGTATGTCGTATTCAGAAGCAAACAGTACAGCATACAGTACAACACCTACTGTTTAGCTTAAATTCATGATAGCACTCCTCAAGTTCCCTAAAGTACATTTTTTTTAACTCTCACTGAACAAAGGAAAGCTGTGAAATTATAGTTCCCCTCCATGATTTTCTTGTTTTCGGCAGGGAGGAGTGGACGAAGGCCATCCAGGCTGTGGCAGATAGTCTACAGAAGCAAGAGGAAGAGAGAATGGACTCTTCACCTGACCCTATGGACATGGAGATGTACCTGTCCAAACCTCGACTCAAAGTGGTAGGAGAGTTTCTTGTCCTCTCTACTGTTTCTATACAAATTCAAAGATAAAGAGTGTTTTTTTTTTATTTGGGTTAAAATATTTTTTAAGGTTGCTAAACAACTCTACACAAGCTCTATCAAACACTATAAGATGAAGTGAACCTCAGTTCACTCAGAGGGTGAAAAAACTAAATAAACAAAATATGATATTGGATATTTTAAAACTGTAAGACTTTTCTTTATGCTGTTGTGTAGACAATGCATGACTTTGAATACCTCAAACTCTTGGGGAAAGGCACTTTTGGAAAGGTCATACTGGTGAAGGAGAAAGCCACGGGAAAATACTATGCCATGAAAATTCTTAAAAAGGAGGTGATAGTAGCAAAAGTAGGTCCTTTGTTTTTATTCTGTCTACTTTTTTTCCAGTAAATTTAAACAGTGGTTTGTCTATTTGCCTGTACAATGTATTTTGCCAACTTCTAATTATATGCATAAATAGTAGTTACTTCATATAAGAAGTTCTAACAAATTCTTTTCATTACTTTATTTACAGGATGAGGTAGCACACACACTTACTGAAAACCGGGTCCTCCAGAACTCCAAACACCCTTTCTTAACAGTAAGCAAATGATATCAAAGTAGAGAGACTGTAAAGAGTAAAGAGACATTTTAGAATTAGCGTTTATGACACACTAGTATATGTCATTTATGGAACAATCTAGGTTCAGTTTTGTGACAGGATTTTGGGTTAAGTTTATTTTTAAATAATTATTTCATCGAGCAAGGGCAGATCTAGAAAATTGTTCACTGGGTGGCATAAGGACTATGAGGGGTGGCATCCATGCATAGTTCTTGTCAATTTATGGCCTGGCATAAACATTTGTGTCCATGAGTATTCAAAACATTTGCATTACCACCTATAACCATCTATACTGGTAATGATTTCAAATAAATAACAAAATATCAATATCCAGGGCACCAAGATGCTGTCTATTAAACATATCAACAGATTCTAAATGTCTCTGAGCGTGTAAGAGCAGAACTATCATTATTACGTAGCAAAGCTGTTTTGTTAATATTATTCTATCTACCCTGACCTTCAAACTTCAAACTATTTTAAATTCAAGGCAACATAAAATTTTTCTTTCAAAGGTTTCAATCTAGTTAATGCTGATTAAATTCTTACATTCTTACACTTTTTGTGATCAGTAATTTATTATTGATTTCAGATGGAAAAAAGCGATGATTTCAGATGCTTTCCGTTATGAAAGCTGCGTGGGCAGTTGAAACATGCCACAAAAAAATAGTTAGTCACAGATCAAAATAAATCAGGAGAAGCGTTGTGGAATATAATATCCCGCAATCTCAGGCATCCTGTCCGGATGGGATTAGATTTCTCTGAGGATCTCTGAATTAACAGAAAAATTCAGCTTTTTCTTAGGGTGGCAGTTGCCACCCCATGAGTCAAATTTGTTTCCACTGATAATCAATATTAAACTAGTGAATAAATGTAAATATTCCTTTAGTAGCGAATGTTACACCACCTAATTTCACCTGTGTGTTTCAGGGTCTGAAGTATTCTTTCCAGACTCATGACCGATTATGTTTTGTTATGGAGTATGCAAATGGTGGAGAGGTGAGATCTTGTAAAGGTGAAGTTTAGCAATGATTGTTTATTAAAATTAATCAAGTAATTCTTTATTTAATTTGCATGCAGTCAAATGCTTTATTTAAATAATGTGTGTACTAAGTGTGATATATTAAAAATTCCAGATGGTCTTACTGTATATCTTTGGGATATTTATGGGGTATTTGTTCTTATGTCACAGCTTTTCTTTCATTTGTCGCGAGATCGCGTTTTTTCGGAGGAGAGAGCACAGTTTTATGGGGCAGAGATCGTCTCAGCCTTGGATTACCTTCATTCTGAGAAAAACGTTGTTTATAGAGACTTAAAGGTGAGATTAGTGGAAAAAAATTCCATACAAGATGAATCATGTTTAATAACTTAAAAATGACTTGTCAGTTATGTTGTATTTAGTGTAATGCGACTTGTTATATCATTGTCAAACCAATATATCACATAACAATAAAATTATTCTGTGGAAGTTGGAGAACTTGATGCTGGATAAAGACGGCCACATAAAGATCACTGATTTTGGCCTGTGCAAGGAGGGAATTACAGAGGGAGCAACAATGAAGACGTTCTGCGGTACACCAGAGTATCTGGCTCCAGAGGTAATAAAACATTACATGAAAGATATGTGAAATGAGTTCCATACACTAATAGTTTGTAAATATACTCTGTAATAATGTCTGTATGAACATAGAGAATAGAGAAGGAAATCCAGGTAGGAACAAAAAGACACATTTTTTCTATCTTTGGAAGCAGATCTTCTCTCAAGGTTGAGGCCCAGAGAATGGATGTTGCCTCCTCAGACCATGATTTCAGCTAGGCAGAGGTGGATCTTTTCATTTAGAGAAAGATAGCCCAGAGTGCCTTTTGGTTCTCTCTTTCTCCTCCATCGCCTTTATGGATAGACACTCTGGCTAATGCGTGGCCGATGGCTCTCTTATATGCCTTCCTGCCGACAAGAGAGTGCAGGAAGACAAAGTGAGTCTTCCGCTTTTGGGGTTTTAATCAGATCTGGTCTTTTGAAGACCATTTTGAATGCAAAAGCTCATTCATACGGGAGTGTGGGGGGGTTTAAGTGGTGTCAATTTGCATCATGGTGTAATCCGATTCTGGAGCGTGCAATCTGGATCTGATTCACAGCCCTGTTGGTTCAGTGCTGGCTATCCCTGAAAACTTTTGTCTGTAGGCGGACCCCGGCTACACTTAAGGTTTATGCAGCAGAGTGATGGATAACTTGATCTGTACTTTACAGTGCTATTGTGATTCCTCCAACATTTAGATTTCACACCTTTCGCATGTTATATATTTCCTTATCACCGCATAATGAATCAATAATTCCAGCTTGCAATTACTATAAATATATTAAGGGTTGCGCTACATTAAATTGGAATTGTACAAATCCTTACAGAATTTATACCTTTCAAACTTATCACATTTACATATCACAGTATAATGTGTTTATAACTCCAACTTGCAACTGCTACAAATATATCCAGCTTTACCTACATACTGTACATGTTTGTCACTACACCAAATAGAAATAGAACAAAACCTTACAGATTTTATTCTTTTCAAACCTTACAGATTTCCATATCATAGCATAATGTATTAATAACACCAACTTGCAACTACTTCAAATACATCCAGTGTTATTCACATACACAGACTCACATAAAGCGATATGTGCTATATAGCAAATCTCAGCTAAGTGATTGTTTATAGCATTGCCATATGTAAACTAATCTACTGCCAGCTACTATCTACTAATCTATAGCCTAGTGCTAAATGTGGGTACTAAATGTGTATTGAAAAACCGATATACAAATGAAAATTGTCTTCCATCTTTCAAGCATTTAGGAGTATATTTGGGAATATACCACCATTTTAATCCATTCCACATGCTATCATCTGATCTGTCATGTGATTAATCATGGATAATACAGTACAACGAGAGAGATTAGAGAGCAGACGGCTCTTCGTGTTTTTGAATCGCTCTCGTGGTACTTTGATGTCATACACTGATTGGTCTGCACAGTGCCTCTTCAAATTGAACATACCTAATGGAGATGTTGAGAACTTATGCCATTACAAGCCATGAGATGTGAACGAAAAGGCATAAAACAGCCATTTTATGCTTTTAAGTGCATTCCAAAAATCACTGTAAAAACATCTATTAAGCTGTAATGAAATATTTGTGATTTTCCATAAATATATTTTTTTGTCAGAATACACAGCAGATTTGAAATGGTTTTCAATTAAAAAAACAATTTTCCACGATATTGTAGTTATCTACCATGCTTACCAGCAAAATCTTGACTCCTTGGCCCCACTTTTGGTTCTCTGCTGCTATTTTTCAGGTTCTTGAGGACAATGATTATGGCCGGGCGGTGGACTGGTGGGGGTTGGGTGTGGTCATGTATGAGATGATGTGCGGCCGGCTGCCCTTCTACAACCAGGATCATGAGAAACTCTTTGAATTGATCCTCATGGATGAGATTCGTTTTCCTCGTACACTTGGACCTGAGGCAAAATCTTTGCTGTCAGGACTGCTTCAGAAAGACCCAAAGCAGCGGTGAGAGACCTCTGATTGTTTTGAAGTCACTTCTAGTGTTGTGTAGTCTTCTCCATGTGCATTTTTTCAAGAATTCATGATGAATGATGGATAATTTTCTCTCAAGTAATTGATTCATAACATCACTTGGAAGGTCGGTGAGTCTTTTAATTGAGTTGTAATTTTTTTTAATCAGAGCAGTTTACATGAAACCTTGTCCCTGAATGAAGTTTAAAAAAATAATGGTCAAATAAAGAGAACATTTTTTCTTTTTCTGGCAGTAATAACACCATAGCAAAATATAGCCAACGATATACATATTTCTACATCATTGTCACATTTGAATGAAATCTTAAAATTTTAGGGGAGGCTGAGCTACCTTTGCAGTCCTCACTGCACAAGCAATGCCACTTGGTACCTAATCTTTTGGGAGTGTTTGTACTAAAAATAGCCAAATGTACTGAACATTACTACTTTTTTCATATGACTTGTTTAATTTTTATTTATTTATTTTATTTATTTTTTGCAAAGGAATGTGGATTGACTATAGTGACCAGGATTTAAAACTGCTAGTGAGAGACAAGAGTGGTTTATTTCAAATGTGGTAGAAGAACAGTCCGTGATATAGAATAGTGAGCAGATGGACTCACAGATGATAAGTTTAGATTAAGATGAATCATAAGCTATGAAGACTCTTTGTCTTTTGAGGACAATTGATTTAAATGAGTAGTCTTACAAATAGTCATCTGTGACATTATTTTGCTGTCGCACTGTTTATTATATATCCCTGCTGAATAAAAGAGCCAGGTGGCCTCCCAGCCTGACCAGAAAAAAAGTGGCCAAAATCCCTCTAAAACCAGACTGGTTTAGCCTGGGAGACCATGCAGCATGGATTAGCTAACCAAAATATTGATGGGTACAGTGTGAATCAGATTATGTTTTCAGAAATTGCCATGACAGGGGTGCTTTGTGGTCACATAGTGGCAGTAACTGTTGACTCGTCAGCTTGCCAATAAAAATGCTGCTCTCTTGATCACTTGGTCAAGTGAAAAAAAAATTACAAGCAAGAACTAAGAACTGTGTGACAGGGAAAATCTAGTTTAGTGAAAGTATAGTTCTGTGTGTGTGTTTTAACCCTGAAAGTTGTTCTTGGAAGAGGCCTTAAAGGTAACAAGAGAATGTAATTGTTTGTTTATCTGTTCTTGGGTTTTCTTTCTGCAGGTTAGGTGGAGGTCCAGATGATGCAAAAGAAATCATGCAGCATAAGTTCTTTGCAGGCATTGAGTGGCAAGATGTTTATGAGAAGAAGGTGAATAATAATAATAGCATGTAGTCATTGACAAAATGCTTTTTTGTTGATAAAGAGAGGTCACTCAAATATAATATTTTTTTTTCTGTTTCTCCACAGCTTGTACCACCCTTTAAGCCCCAGGTAACCTCAGAAACAGACACTCGCTATTTTGATGTGGAGTTTACCGGGCAGACCATCACCATCACACCCCCAGGCCAAGGTGATCCCCGTCTTACAGTACATGTTAAAAACTCTCACTTAACAGGTATTTGGATAATAACGAAGGCACCACCTAGTGGTGATTTACAGATTGCTCTATAAAATTAAAATAGAAGAAATACTGTACATACTGTACATTTTTCATTGGTCATGCTTTTTATCTATGTTGTTTTAAGTATGACTATTTTTTTTCCCAGATGAAAACATGGAGTCCTTTGACAGTGATAGAAGACCCCACTTCCCTCAGTTCTCATATTCTGCCAGTGGCACAGCATAAAAACTCTTTAAAATAATACTTGACCTAGAAATTTCTGTGATCATTTACTTACCCCCATGTCATTCCAAATCAGTTTGACTTTGTTCCTTATGTGAAACCTAAATAGATTTTTTAATACCCTGGCAAAACTTTAATTTTGTTATTTTTGGAGCTTGCCATCGTGTCCACACTACTGCATCAGCTTCAGATTTTCTACGCTGGATGTATCAAAGTGAACGTTTCGGATCCATTCGACCAGTTGGCAGAAGTAATGGAAGTGCATGGAGTACACCAAAGATGGAACAGGGCATCAGTTTCCTGTTGGAAATTTGTTGCGTTGTGCTATGTCCAGTGTAGACAGCATCACAATAGGTTATGTTTGCTTTTGTGGTGTCATATTACAGTGCTTATGTAGACATGGGGTGACCGTCACCACGTTTGGAACAATATGAGGTTAAATAAAATATGACAGAATTTAGATTTTTGGGGTGAACCTTTCCTCATTCCTAATAACACACACTTTCTACACAAATACACTCTACTGAAACACTGCTAATAACTTATCCATAGCTATTGCTGCACTATACTTCTTTTGTAGTAACACCCTTCTACAAAAGAATACTGGATTCACAATGTAAAGATTTTATCAGTGATCATTATTCAGTCTAATTCTTTATTGCATATTGCTAGGTTTTTGAAACAGGCTTTATTTTTTGTTAGTCGTTTGTACATTTTTACAAATGCACCGATTCTTAAATTTTAAGACATAGTTCACCAAAATTGAAAATTCTGTTATCATTTACTCTCTCATGTTGTTCCAAACCTGTATTACTTTCTTACACACATTTTTCTACTTAAGTTGCAGTTAAAATGTAGTCCTTAAGTATGATTGTAGTGTATCACGGTTGTGTCCTATGAGGACACAATATAACCTAATACCAAAGAAGTGATGAATTACAGTTATGTTAGAGACTTATGTTTGAGTATAATGAGTTTTTTTTGAAGATTGTTTTGATTCTCTTTTAGATAGAATTGTCTTTCAAAAGATTCAAAGCATTTGCCAAAATACTCTCCACTCAAATTTTTCTCAAACAGAACAGCTAGAAATTCATTATAGTAGATATAGTAGCCTCATTGAGGACATCACTACTTGCATGACATTTACAGCAATGAACTGAAGGTTTCAGCTAGTGGTAATTAGTTAAATAATTTTTATGTCAATGCAATTTACAAGATTTATAAGATCTGTCCCTGCAATTTATTCACCCTTTTCATGACTCTCAACTGTCAAAAAAGCAAAAGAAAAAGCAAAAAAAAAAAAAAAAAAAAAAAAGTCTTCATATGAGTTTATTATAGGGGAAATGATTATACAGCATAAACTAAAATTGCCAAACAGTCAATTTAATGAACGTTATAGCATTCTTACATGGATTTATAATTTAAAAGATTTTTTTTTCTACATGTTGCATGGTACCCAATATTTATTGTCATTTTAAATGTTGTATTACATGAATTTATTTAAGAATTGTATTACAAGGAATTCGTTACTAAATATTCCAGACCCTTCAATATGCTGCAGTTAATTCAAGCAAAACAGTTTATTTGGCTTTCATTTCAGTGTGTTTAATGTTTTATTGAAGACATTGGGATAAATTATGATTTTTTAAAATATTTTTTTAATTGACGTCAACAACTTGTCAATGCTGTAAATTCAAGCTGTAAATTCTCTGCAAATGTAGCATATTTTAAAAGTTGCATAATAATATAAATAATATGACAAGCATGTTTCAGCATTTTGCCCCTTAGATAAAACATTAGATAAAATTAACAAAAACTGAGCATTGCTGAGAATGGATTTGGTCCATATTTGAATAATGAAATTCTGAATTGTTGGTTGGTAATGTGTATCGCTATATTTTTATTTATTTTTTTTCTAATTGCTTTTATATTTTATGTTTTTCTACTTCACTAAAAATGAAACATTTTGAATTGGTACACTCCATTTTCAAATTGTGAATGTTTATCTAAAAAAACATGAGCTTCAGTTATTTGAGTTATTTTCTTAGCAGAGTGAGGGACAAAAATATTATACAATGTTTAAAAAAAAAAAAAATTAAATTAAAGATCTTATCCTCTTGTTTTTGTTTAAGTGTCATAAAAATGCTTTATATTATTATTATTAAAGACCATATCCTCTCGTATATATTTATGTCTCATACCTCTAGAAGAATAATGATCATGCTTGGGGAAATCGAGAATATACTGTATTAGTTTGAGATCAGTTTATAGCATCAATTCAAATACAAGACACAGACAATATAAATCAAAGTATTGTGACCTTTTTACAGTTGTTGTTTTTTTTTTTTTTTGAATGCTTACACAGTTTCTGAAACAATGGCTCCTTTTCTCTAAACCTGCAAACAAAACCACAAAATATGCACACAACATTACACATCTCTTGCAAAAGCAAATATTTCTTTTAAAATGATTTTACTCATAAAAAGTTTGTTTTTGCATAGTAACTCATTACAAAAACATCAAGGTACATGCAGCTATTTGAGCTACAGTTTTCAATATAGCTCAAATAGTAGAGCATGGCGCTAGCAACGTCAAGATCATGGGTTCGATTCCCAGAGAAAGGAAGAGCTAATAAAATGCAGAAACTGTAACTTGTCGCTTTGGATAAAAGTGTCTGCTAAATGCGTTAATGTAAATGGATATGACAAATCTAAAACACTACTATCTTTTGACTTTGCTTGTTCATTGTGCAGTGGAGTGCACAGGAGTTTGTCATACTTACACGTACAAAAATACAGTGTGCATGCAGAATTGATAAACTTTACATCGAACTGAACTGACGAGCTGTACACAGGAGTTTGTCATACTCACACGTACAAAAATACAGTGTGCATGCAGAATTGATAAACTTTACATCGAACTGAACTGACGAGCTGTACACATGGCTTGTTAGAGCTGCTTTACAGCAGAATTTGAATTACTACTGCTTTGAAACAATCAGAAATAAAAGTAACTAAATTGTATGCATCTTCAGCAGGGGCGTCATGCACTCATTATTTTTGAGGGGGCACGAGTGGGGGGATGGGGGGGGGGGTGTTGGTCGTCATGTGACAGCAGCCAACAGCGCTTATGTTTTATTTATTTATTTATTTATTTATTTATTTATGTTTTCCTTTTTATTCGAAACATTCCCAAACGCATTAACTATATCATGAAATATCTTTATAGATTATGTTGATCTATAGTGGGCGATGGTCTAATAATGTAATCTATTAACTAGGCTATGCATAAAAACCTGTCTGTTTATGGGTGCCATGCCATAACATGTTTTTAAAACGACTGACTTTATATTTAATGTGAATTTAACATTGAAAGTTAATGTGAATAAAAACATTGCAAGTTAGGCTACTAATCATAACACTTTCATTGTACAGAAAGAGAGCAAAGAACATTTTCACTGAGTCTAGTTCAAGCACTCTCAAAAACTCCCATTAAAATCACTGAAGCTGTTTACACTGTGAAATTAATATTTTACAGATTCGTACACACATTTGCACTTCTTGTTTCTGACGAGAGAATTCGCCAGAGAGAGATATTCAGTCAGCGATCGAGTGAAGAAAACGCCGGCATTTTAGCGATGACTCATCTGAACACCTCTGATTGATCATTGCATTCATAAGCTCAACAGCATCGTGTGTGATTGGTTATAATGCGCAGCGCTGTAAAACGAGTTTATCTCTGGCTCAGCGCCAGCCAGGGAACGCAGATTTGAATTTAGCAGCTGATGATATGACGCACTTAACGTTCTAATCACGCTGGTGTGATTGTATTAAATATAGAAAATATTAATGGGCTATTTTTCTCTTTTGGAAGTTGCATTCAAAATCCACTTAGCTCAAAAATCTGAGGGGGCACGTGCCCCCTCACTTTGAATGGGCATGACGCCCCTGATCTTCAGTATTTACACAGAATTACACAGTACTAGCCTATATACAGAAATGCTGAAAGGGTGAAAAATGTGTTTCTCAAAACAGTGAGTTTTGATTTCTAAGTGATCAAATTAGGTATATTTCCACTGTAAAAAGAAATGCAAGGGATAAAAAATAATGTATTTCCTCCTCAAAACAATGAGTTTTAATTTCTAAATGAACAAGTTATGTATAGATGTTTTCACACAGGATCATTGGGTGTGGGTAATCATTAAATTAGTGTGGATTTTAAATGGCAAACTGAGTGCAAAGCCGATAATGTGCTTAAAGTTTTTCAGACTTGGTCTAAAGAATGGTTTCACTAAGTGTGCTTAAGGTAGCCTACAACTTTTAGTAAGCAATTTTAAAACACTGTAACTACTTAAATGTTTAGCATATTAACAAAATATCTCTTAAGCAATATATAATACAAATGTTGATTAATATTACTTTAAAATTTACAACAAGTATATAAGAACATATATGAATATATGAGCTATAAAAAGCAGTATTAAATTTGGACAATTCTATTTTAATATGCATTAATATGCAGTAATAGCAAACCATCTCTTAAGCTTTATATAATGTAATATTTAGTGCCGTCAAACGATTAATCGCGATTAATCGCATCCAAAATAAAAGTTTTTGTTTATATAACATATGTGTGTATACTGTGTATGTTTATTATGTATAAATAAATAAATACAAACACATGCATGTATATATTTAGGAAAAATATGTTATGTTTATATATTAAATATATTTATATATTATATAAAATATAAGAATATAAATATATAAATGTACATGTAAATATTTTCAAAATATATACTGTATGTGTGTGCATTCATATATACATAATATATTGTACTCAGTACACACACATATATTATGTAAACAAAAACTTTTATTTTGGATGCGATTAATCGTTTGACGGCACTAGTAATAATGTTTATTAACATTCCAAAAAGTGTTTGCCTTTACGTTTTTAAAGTACTTCGCGTTACATATGAAAAAATGACCTGAAATAGTAATAAAAATCTATTCAAAATTAATAGGCTATTCACATTAAAATATGCACTGAGAAATTAGATAAGAGGTTAAAGACAATGAAATTAGACCTATGAAATTAGCAATAAAAAATCATTTTCTTTAAAGCTGTCAGTGTAGTGTCAATAACTAATCACTGCTATCTTTATTAGACTATACAGGCTACTTACACCAAAAAAATTTCCCCATCATTTATTTATTTGTTTGTATTTTATTTATTCCCCCCTCTGGAGCCAATGAAAAAGCCAGTGTCTTCATACTGGACACCGACTCGGATGCTTGGTGCTTCAATGGTGTTGCAGTATGCTGCTGTAGAAATGCACCGGTGGCGGCGCTGGACGCAGATGCCATGACAGCATGATCTGTGTCTAACGGGAGAGGGTGTAGTCTACATGGAACCACAACACTGATGACAATCTACGATCTTTTAACTGGATTTCGCAAAATAACATCGTGTAGTCGTGGAAGCGCCTTTCGTATCGCGGAAGGGAACAGTCCTTTTGTTTATCTGGGAGAGATCAGTGCATCTGGAGTACTGTAGGTAAGGTCGGAGGATATTCAGCATCATCAGGGGCTGAAGATGAAAGGCCAGATTCGCACTAGATTGATCACATTTCACAGTGTAGAAGGGTTAATGTTTTTGATACGTGAAACGATTTCTTGAACGGAATACTGAGCAGTTTAACATGCGGTTAAATTACGCGAATCATTTCATATCGGAGAGGTGTCTTAATTCAGCCATGAATATCGATATGGCTAAATATTTGTGAATTCGTGTATTTGGTTCATACATAGGTTCCTGATGTCACATTGATATCTAATGTAAATAAGGAGAGAAATACAGCAGAAGGCGTCTCTCTGTGCTGGTGCGACAACAGCTGATCACTCCATCACCAAATCACTGCTGCTCAGAGTCAATTATGATGATCGTATGAAGCAGACATAGGCCCGATTAACTGCAAATGTGACAGATATAAAACACACAAAACTATACTTGCATGCTAAATCCTATTGTTCACTAACAATGGGCGTGAATGACGTGAATGCTTGATTGTACGGTTTTGTAGAGACGAACAGATGAAAGATTAATTATTTGTGCAGGCCATCTGAAATACCAAAGTGTGTTCTGCCCAAATTCATCTATTAATTATACTTCTTAGTATGTACAGGTCTGTATATATATATATATATATATATATATACTGTATATATCTGCAGTGTAAATCTCAATTACCCCCTCTGTCACTATCTTTCATTACAGCTGCATTTTCTAGAAAAATCCTTAGTGTCCGCTCTAAAATATTATTCCGACGTAACATGTCTAGACAGCTGTCTTATCTAATAATGTGTGTAACACTGTCAGCAAATAAGCATCCATTTTGTGAAGAACATATGCACAAACTGAACTTCAGTTAAAACAATAACACTTTATGTCTAATAGCTCTGTCTTAGGGTGCATGAAGTCCTGCAAAATTGTGAGGATTAAATAATGACTATACTCACAGTCTTAATTAAGGTGAATTCTTAAAGCCTTAACAGAATTGCATGCAGTAGTGTGTACCAGATCACTCAGTGCTGTCTAAAATTCCAAAAACTCTGTCTTACATTTTCCACAGTTCTGTTGTCATTCACTGGTACAATGGAGCATGATGGTCAATGATGGTCAATTCCTAGCTTATTACAGATGAGGCTGGATTTTATTTGAATACTTTTTCGTCAAATTTTTTCAGGTAGAATAGACTCAGATTTTTTGGTGAGTATGGGTTTAAAAGGAATTATCATTAAAGGTTGTAAATAAGTGGTTTTGGCTAATAATTGCACTGCATTGAATTTAACTTTTGTGTTATAATGAACTGCGATACATTTTGTTTGAGTCCAGTTTTATTTATATAGTCCACTTCTCAAAAACTGAATAATGTGAAATATGTCCTTATGGACATTAACACAATAAGCTAAATGAAATTTCCAGATAAATGAAAATGAATTAACACTGTCCTGTTGATTAACCTATTAGTGTTTAATGCATACTTATATAATATGACATCATAAGCTAATAATAAGCTAATTTAACATGACTTAAGAGTTTAATTGACTGTGTTCTACCTCTGATATTAAAGTATTACACAAAATTTATCCTTAACAAACATACAGTCTTTCATGTTATGTTTTTGTGATGTATGTCACAGGATGCAAAGGGGTTTCTCTAAGAAACAAAGATGAGCGTGACATCGTGGTTCCTGGTCAGCAGCTCTGGTACTCGTCACCGTTTGCCACGGGAAATGATCTTTGTTGGCCGGGAGGACTGTGAGCTAATGCTTCAGGTAGGATTTTCATTTGCACTTCCATTGAAATGTAAAAAAAAGCGTGTCTTAACCACATTTGTGAATGCACCAGGAACTGTTGCCTAGCAAGTATAAGTACTGTATATAGTACAAAATAATACAACCCGAATTCCGGAAATGTTGGGACGTTTTTTAAATTTGAATAAAATGAAGACTAAAAGACTTTCAAATAACACGAGCCAATATTTTATTCACAATAGAACATAGATAACATAACAAATGTTTAAACTGAGAAATTTTACAATTTTATGCACAAAATGAGCTCATTTCAAATT
>JAFVLL020043845.1:0-40504 GCA_021397915.2 Tor tambroides
AACATGGATTCCAACATGTACTGTGACATTCTGAAGCAGAACACGATGCCCTCCCTTCAGAAACTGGGCCAAACGGCAGGTTTCCAACATAATAATGACCCCAAACACACCTCCAAAATGTGATGATGAAGGTGAAGGTGATGGAGTGGCCAAGTCTGTCTCTGGACCTGAACCTTATTGAGCACATGTGGGGCATCCTCAAGCGGAAGGTGGAGAAGCACCATGTGTCTAACATCCAGCAGCTCCGTGATGTCATTATGGAGGAGTGGAAGAGGATGCCAGCAACAACCTGTGCAGCTCTGGTGGACTCCATGCCCAGGAGGATTAAGGTAGTGCTAGATAACAATGGTGCCCCTACAAAATGTTGACACTTTGGACCCAGTTTTGACATGTTCACTTAGGGTGTACTCATTTTTGTTGGCAGTTATTTGGACAACAATGGCTATATGTTGAGTCATTTTTACAGGACAGTAAATTTGTACTTCTATACAAGCTGCACATTGACTAATATATATCCCAGTTTCATTTGTGCAGTATTGTCCCTTGAGAAGTTGAAATGTGAGGGGTGTACTCACTTTTGTGAGATACTGTATATTCTCAGAGCTTTGGTCCGCTCACTCACTATCCCTCTTTCTAGCTTCTCATGCCTTTATTTTTATTTTTATTTGTATTTTTTTGATTACAGAAAGTATTTGAGGTGTGTGTGACTTTCTTTCTCCCATTGATCACCAAAGGAGATGTTTGTCAGAATGTCTGAGGTGCTCTCTTGGATACCTGGATGGAGATCAGGGCCTGTCAAACTCTAAAAAGAAAGAAAGGAAAAAAAAACATAATTAGAAGTAGCTCATAAGACCTGTGCACTATATTACAATTCTTCTGATGGCATATGATAGCTGTTTTGCAGTCTTTTTCTGTGTATGAAAAACACTAGCTTCAGCATTCTTCTATAAATAACTGCTTTGGTGTTCCACAGAAGAAAGAAAGTCAGGTTTCAAAAGACATGAGGGTGAGTAAATGATGATAGAATCATTTTTTGGGTAAACTGTTCATTTAATTGGGAATCCCATTTGAAACACAGTGTGTGATGAATAATTTCTATTCAGCAACGCCCATGCTGCTGCACGTTATTGTTACACTGCAGGTTACTAAGGCTTGTTCATTTTTTGTTCTTTGTGAATGCATGTCGGGAGATATTGGATGACTTGATGTCAAACTGCCTTTTCTGATATTGAGAGAAATTCCGATATTGAGAATTTGAGAGACATTTGCTGGAGAAACCCAGCTGAGATTGACATGACACTGGAGAAAAAGCATATGGAGACATAATCAGCATATATATTTGTTGTTTTCTGTACCCAGCATCTTGGCCTTGCTCACAGAGAATAAAACATGCTGGAAATGAAGGTAAATCATTCAAGGCAGATGGAAGACTTTGCCTCTGATAGTTATGTGTAAGCTTTTCATGCTCTTTTGCCTTTTGGGAACCAAATGCACCATTTATTCCATTTGAGTGAATTTTCTATGGATTACAGAGCATATGGCAGAACACATACTTCAGAGTCTAATTCCTCATCTCTAATCTTAGTTCTTCATTTTTTACTTATTAAATGGGATGTATTATGCTTATGTCCAAAACAGCACTGTCCAAGAATCCTGTCCAAATGTCTTTTGAACAAGAATCCTCATAGATTGCTGCCTCTGGAGAGTTCTGATCGGATCTATATCATTTGTAACCCAATAGTCTGTATTATGTTTGTAATAAATCCTCCGTGTGATTGCTGCCAGACCAATGGCCAGTTGTCATGTGCTGCGTGTGAGGATCAGGTTTCAGGCCAGGCCATTCCCAGTACAGCAGACCGAACAGGAAGTCCTTCTGAAAACCCATTCTCCATGATGCCTTACCTATTAGTGTGGCATGCATGATGGTAAATGTCTTGACCGTGGCCACTGTGTTCTGCTCGGCTCAGCCTTTTCACCTTTCTTCTCAAATCTTGCGGAGCGCTTGTTCTCTATTGAAGCACAGACACGACCCACTATCATTCAAGAGACGCTCCACACATCAGTGTTGGTATCAGTTGCCTTAATTCAATAGCTGGCTGCCAGGGAGAGATTAACTATTCAAGGCAGGTAGTTAAAGGGGCTATTGTGTTGCACCGCTGTGGAACAGCTACGATTGGGGAGGCTTTTGTCTCTGGGGGCTCCATGCCAAAGCAACAGCCAGGGCAGGGAGGGATGGAATTCTATACACACGTACAGTATCTCTCCGTCAGACATCTGTCAACTGACCGCGTGTGTTGTAAATACTTAGGTGTCGTAAATAGCAAATATTTGACAGTGGCTTTTGTGACTACTTGTATTTGCCAAAATGCAAATGCAGCTTTATTTTGGAGTAAAAGCCTTTACTGTTGGCCTGTCCAAAAATATATTTTCAACACACAGATCTAACAATAAAGGCTTTTAAAAGTAAAGTGTGTATTTTTAAGTCACTAGTGGGATCAAACGTAATTGCAAAAATAATGTAACTAAACAGGTTTTCCAATCTCCGCATTTGCCATTGGTCAGACAAATAGGTAATAATGTGAAAAAAGCTCAAATAGGGCAGCTCAAATATTTTTCAGAAGTTATAACCTTTCTAAAAGGTATATTTATGGTCCCTGAACACACAGAGAAAGTATTTAAATAAAACAAAAACATCTTGGTGTAGTCTAAGGCCAAAACCTCAGATAAAATGATCTCTTTGCAAAGGATCCCTAACTAAAATATAATGATATATTTTTACGTATAAATGCCATATGTGAAAAAAAGTGTGAAAAAGCATAATATTACAAGACTTACTGTTTCAGAAAACAATATGCCATTCTTTATCATTTTTCACAAATGGTCGGTTGAATAAATTCACAGTCATATAAATTAATAAAATCATATTTACTCATGATTTATAACAATAATAATATAAAACTCTGTGATACTGTAAATGATTGGGTGAATATATTAAATCAAACCCTGACAAATATTTTTCCTTTCAAATTTGGCACTCTCTGAGGGTCCCAGGTCACATTTGAGTTGGTCTAAGGAAACATAAGTGTAAGGGAACACAACATTGCACACTGTGTATAGTATATTTGTCTGTATGTAATTTATAATGAACCAAATGAAAATGTATGTCATTTTTTCCTTATCTTCACAGATCAGTCAAAAGAAGGACCAATGTGGCCATTAACATGTGGCGATATAATAGAATCAGTACCAATATGGAGCATATCTGTTTGGATCCAGAAAGTCGACTCAAGGGGACATCATCAGTAAAGCCTATCTAGATAGCAGAAGAGTGGGCTCTTCGGTTTGAAATTCATCCTGGTATCCCTATCAGGATTTAGGATAGCATGTGTCAAGAACCTCAATGGCCTCACCTTCTTCACTCATATGTTTATCATCTAAAGGATTTGATGTTTCTTCAATGACCTTCACATCATTTGTCAGAAAATATAACTGAGGAATTTTATTTTGTTCATTGCACTCTTGTAGCATAACCACCAGTTACCATGCCTCCCGTTTGCCGGCCCCATTGTGTACTATTGCTGCTCAGCACCTTCCTGAGTCTTGGTTTAGGCCTGGAGTTCACAGGCTCAGAGGGTCAGTGGGCACGCTATCTTCGCTGGGATGCCAGAACCAGAAGTGACCTCAGCTTTCAGTTCAAAACAGCTATATCCGATGCTCTGGTTCTCTACTTTGATGATGGAGGATATTGTGACTTCCTGCTCCTGAGCATTGAGGAAGGAAAGCTGAAGCTGCGTTTTAGTGTAGACTGTGCAGAAACCACTATAACCTCTGACAAGATGGTAAACGACAGTCGCTGGCACTTTGCCACCATCAGCAGGCACAACTTGCGAACCGTGTTGGGGCTGGACGGAGAGTCCAAGGTGGATGAGGTGAGACCGCAAAGGCAGTTCATGAAGATTGTCAGTGACCTGTATCTTGGAGGAGTGCCTCAAGACATTCGGACATCTGCCCTAACACTACCAGCGGCAAAGGAGATGCCACTATTCAAGGGGATTATTACAGACCTGGGTTACGGGAATCAGGTTCCAACACGCCTAGGGAGCCAAAAGGTCCGGTTAGAGATGGAAGGCTTGTGTACGGAGAACCCCTGTGAAAATGGAGGCAGCTGCAGCATGGCTGACGGTGAAGCTTACTGTGACTGCTCCAAAACAGGATATGTAGGGCGTTACTGCAATGAAGGTAAGAATGTTTACCTTTGCTTTTGAAAACATATCTGGCCAATAGTTAGATGTAATTTATTTATAAGAAAACCTTGCATCAACATGAAATCAAAACTGACCTTTATTTACTTTCCTGTTAAACATTCATGGTAAATTTATTAAAGTAAATTTATCTGGATATGTTTACTGAAAAAAAAGTAAAAAATTTTTGCGGTTTTTTTTTTTCTGGTTGAACGTCAAGCTTGACTGAAAAAATGTTGCATTACAAAAGTAAAATGGGTCTTGAATGCTGTCATGTTGACTTTTCCTCTTTCAAATAATATTTAATGTCGTTCACCCCACCTCCAAACACATGCATATGCATGCTAAGCATAACTTTTTTCAATTAATGATGATATGCAGTGGCCCCAAAAAGTATTTAGACACCTGTGTCATACTTAAAAATGTGTGAACTCTTTGCATGAATGAAACATATGATATTTATTTTAAATAAAGAGAGCATACATACACTTTCAAGTGAAACAAACAAATAAATAAATACAATAGTTAGTACTTGTTTATACCTGTTTGGATACCTTTGACCACTTGCAGGGAACTGACAATATGCATCCACTAAAAAGCCCTGCAATACCAACATGCTACGCTTGCAAAAATGGTTAGAAAAAGTGAAGTTAGTTGAAGATACCAGTTGTTCTAATGCAAATACATTCATACATTTTAAAGTGTTGTTTAAGTGTCCAAATAGTCTTTAGGGCCACTAATGCAATTTAATGTGTTGATCTAGAAAACATTTAATAATGATGTTTTGATTATCAGTAATTACTTTGCTCATTGTATCACTCAAGGAATAATGATTGAGTGACCGTTATGTCAGCAATGTGTGCCTTGATATGTTACAGATATTGTTTTCACTTCAAACCTTTTGCAGGGACATCCATATTTTTTGATTTTGTTTATATAGTCATTGTTATAGGTTAAATGATACTTTTTTTCATCAAATATCCAGATCCTGCACGTTACAGACAAGTGAAGGTACACCGCAATTTCAAGAGTTGAACTTTTTGAACTGAAATTTTGATCTCTATTATTTAGAACAGAAAATGTCTTGATTCTAAACGGTCAAGTTTCTTTTTTCAACTGTACTTCAGTGTTAAAACCTATTTGAGATTACTCTCACTGTAGACTCACCAGCAGGTATTAGAATAAGTCTCAAAACTGATTATACTTTCCAAATGCACACTGAATTGCCAAGAGACTTTGGTCCCGTGGTTATGAGAGATTACTCTTTTCGTGTTGTGCCCTGTGTATAGTCTATAATTCCAGAAGCATCTCAATTTATTCAGGGCATGAATATAAAAGCATTCAGTCAGGCAGTGGACCTAAACCTGGATGCCTGACTTATTGCATTTCGTGATCCAACCCAAGCCCTTTAGACTGATCACACCAGCCCTGCGCCCCAGTGCTCCTTTATAAAGATTAAGAGATAGTCCTCGGTAGCGACAGGAGATCAGGCTGTATGATCAGATCGCCTTTGGATCAGTAGTGGTACTCAGGGCTGGAGGGCTGGTGAAGGATGTTTCTGTGTCTCTGGCCTTCTGGCAACCAGTAGGCCTAAAAAGTGCCTTTAATGAGGAGCCAGTCAGCAGCAGCTCAAGGGAAAACTGATGTGATAAATGCGACGCTAGTGGACCTCTAATCTCAGAGCAGGGGTTTTGCTCAGCCTGTCCTGCGCTTTGACCGCAGGCGGGGCTGTCAGGGCCATCACGGCCTGTCTTGGCTTCATCAGGCCCCAGTCGTGTCCACAGATTAATGGACGTGTCTGATAATGGATTGCACCACTGAGCTGTGGGAGCGTTCCGTAATTAGGGGCGGAACGAAAGAGAAATGGCTAATTCGCTGGGGGCGATGGGAGCAAATGATGGGCTTAAACTTGGACTGACATGCTCTCAGCACCTCACGCGTGGCTGCATTTAATCATTTACAGGGAATTCATTAATAATGAATAGTGCTCAGTGATAGTATTTATTTGTGCATGCTATCTGTAGCACCTGATTAACTAAAGAAATTATGCAAATCTGCTAAATGTACAAACATGGCCAAAAAGCTGTGCTGAATTGGATGTGTATTCTGCATATCCGCAAGTCCCTAGTTTGCAAGCCGGTTCAAAGTGTTCGATTGTGGAAGATTTAGCAGACTACTGCTATCTCAAATGTGCTTGACTACACCGGGATATGCGTAATATAAAGCTCTTTTCCATCATTCAATCAAAAAGATTTAAAAAGTCAGTAATTGTAAATTAACAAATTCATTACAGTTTTGTGAATAAGGCACAATTTACAATGGGTCTTATTTACAGAGAAGGGTGTTTCTTCAGTTTCAGATACATTTCTGTCCTGGGGGTCCATTTATGTTAAAAGATGGATTTTATATGAATTGTTATATAAGATCACATTAAAACTGACTTGGAGACTTTTTACCATGCCCTCATTATTCAGATTTGCTACTTTTAAATTCTTTTTATATGTAGATTATTTTTTTTACTCTAATCCCAGTGCCAGACCTTTAGTTGTCCAATATGAAAACTGATTATAAAAATGTATAATCATCTAAACAAAGACTCAAGTAAACAAACTATTTTAATAATTATTGTGTAAAAAAAAAAAAAAAAAAAGAAGATGATAGTTCCACCACATTGAATAATTTTGCCCCTGATAAAGTGTACTTGACGGTAGGGGTCAGTGAAGACAAATGAGGTGGCCGTTTTGTCAAAAATGTAATTTCCACAATTGTCATTTATGTCACAGAATGCATGTTTTGAGCAACCTAGGCTCATTCGAAATACGTGCCTCTACCTACATTTCTGTGAAACTCAAAAAACGTATTTATAAATACGAATCTCTGCAGTTTCCGGTTGAAATTAACACTAGAGGCAGTAAAACTCCCACAACTTTTATTCCTTTTTACTCAAAATATGATTTGCAGGTCCACAGTTTCGATTAATAAAGGCTCATTTTCGCATAATTACTTGAGGAATATTATGTTGTGAATTCAAAACAATTTTAACATGCTGTGACATTTGAAAACTGATGCATTTAAAAGTTAGCGTCACATATCCAGCTTCATATGCATGAGTTTTCTAATTCAGTAGGTTTGCTCGGTAGCTCACGTGATACGGCGTTTTACTTAGGTGATGTGGAGAGCTCTGGTTCGAACCCCGTGAAACTATGGTTCAACAAAACAGTTCAAATCCGCATAAGTTAAAATAGCACGGCTGCATCAACAAATGAGTTTTTATATCACTTTTGCATTTGTTAACACTATCGGGTAGGTTTAGGGTTGGGTTTGGTGTAGGGGATATTTCCAACATGATAGAGCATTAAGTTTTAGCGACACTCCTTGGATATTTTAATTATGAACCAACGCAATACCTACCTGAAGCAACGTAATACAAACACAGCAATACGTGCCTATATCAAAGTAACAAATACGTGCCAGAGTCACGTATTGAACCCGCGTTTTAACGGCACTCACTGGACGTTTCACTTTGAAACTGCTGTGAAACGTGCAGTAAGGTATGTAATAACGGTGCTGCAGGAATGTATTTAGAGGCACGTATTTCCAGTGAGCCTGGGTTGGTTTTGAGACATAGTAGAAGTGACACCATGGTGGGGTTTCAGAAATAATGGGGGGGGGAAAAAGAAGAGTGGGAGCAAAAAGTGCCCATAGTTGAAGAAACAGGACAAGGCATGTTTGTACGGAAAAAATTTAATGGCTTAAATGTAGATAATCTTGATGCAATGCTCAGCACATGTAGTGACTTATTGAACTTGCAGACTGAAACTGGACTCGTCATCTTTCTGGACTCATTCATCTTTTAGTGTTGTTGCAATTTAACAGCACAGTATGTACCAAAGTAACAAATGTGAGCTCAGAAATTGTTTAATGTTTGCCCTCGGTAATTTGTCCAACCTGCTATTGTTTTAAATTCAAACAGACATGGCAACAGGCTTGCATAGACCCTCAGAGCATGCAGATGGCACAGGAAAGCAGACTGCATACCTCAGTGTGTATGAAAGTGCTAGACGGGCCACATCACCCCAGCAGGAGCACAACCTGTCAGTATTATCATGTGGAAATCTGTCTTAAACTGCAGGCAGATTAAAACAATATGCGTTTAGCCGTAAAACACATGTTCAGTCTGCCCTGACGATGTGGATCAGAGGGTATCGCTAACTGTGCCACAGCATTTAGTTATTGAGATCACAGCAACCAGATAACACACACAGACACATACACTTTACTGTGAGTTCCAGCGACAAAACATTAAATCCTGTGATGTTTCTGTGCTTGTCACATTTTAGAAGCATCCATTAGCTTCCTTCTGTTTAATCTCTGTTAGTTTATTTGCGAATTGCTGCATTATAAAGAAGTGTAGTCACTCAATGATGCTTTAATTATTAAGAGAATCAGTGAAAAAGAACAATTTTCCTGTGATTAGCTGCACCTTATTTTCTTCACTTAAGAGCAACACATTTTTAACCTAGCCTTTTACCAGATAAAAAGCAATTAATGCTCAACAGCATTCAAAAAAATGTAAAAACAATCGCTGTGGGCTTAGCTGTGAGGATTAATAAATATACATGGAAATATGACAGTTATTATAATCTTACTACAAAAGTAGGTCAATAAAATAAGGGGAAAAGGACTTGCAACCTGATTCGGGCGCAGGGCATTTGTGTCTCTTGACCCAACGTGGGCAAATGTTGGGATTTGAGTTTAGGGATGAAAAATAGAGCAAAGGATTAAAGCTGAGCAGCATGTCATCAAGGGGGATATGGTCACGTAAGGGTGATAAACACTCTTTCTCTCTCTCCCAACGCTTCAAGTAACTAGTCAAAGTGACACCGTCTGGAAATCCACTTGTGCTGTCTTCTGTGTTTTTATTTAACGGTGGAGGCATGGGTATTGTTTTTAGAGGCAGCCATTTTGTTGACAAAGGAGGCAGTATTGTAGTCGAGAACAGTTTAAGTCAATAAAGTGATCATCCTCAGAACAGGTCTCAGTTAACCCACAACATACAGCTGATCTGGAGTTTTGGTGTGAAGGTGGCATAAGTGTACTTTTTTTTTTTTTTTTTTGTCCATAAAGTGACTTAAATGTATGTACATGCCTGATGTGAACAAGGAAATTGTTTCGTTCTTGTATAACTTCCATGTTTGAACATAGAGACAGGATTAAGCCAGGACTAGGCCTTAGTTAAATTAAGATATTTAAATATCTTTAATAAAAATGCCTTAACTTTTCAGTTAAGACAGCTTGAACATGCATTTTAGTCTGAGACTAACCTTAAGGCTTGTCTGTGAAACCGGGGGGTTAATGTTCAAATAGCTGTGCTCTCTTTTAACAGTTATGAGGGCCATAATTAAACTTCCAATGCATCTCCATCATTTCTTCTTCCTTCCAAAACAAGATAGTCATTAAGTGGGCTCTGAACCTAGATAGAACAGAAATATATTCATCTGTTTTTGTATTTATAATTACAAACCATCAGTAATGGTTGGCTGATGGTTGACTGATATCAACCATCAGTCTTTGATTGCTTAGGCTGGCCGCACACTAGACGATCTTAAGACCGATTTGAAGCCCAATTTGCACCCCCGAACAATCGGGGGGTGTGGCCCGATTCACGGCTTGTCGTAAGCGGTTTTTTGTTGAAAAAAATCCTCTGTGTGGTGTCATTACGGTTATTTATCTGCTCCCGATCGAGACAGAGCGTCGCCGAACTCAAATTGTAAATATCAAACATGTTTGATATTTATTACTCTTGATCGGGCTGCCCCTGACGTGATACCCGCGACAGCCAATGAAAGCGAGCAAGCGTCACTTACCGGATGTTGTTTGCTTCTATAGCTGAAACTTGGCAGCCACAAACATGCCGTGAAAGCAGAGAACATCACCCATATTCTTTTCTATACTTAGTTTTTAGTTTTAGAAACAGAACGCGTGCCAGGAGACCCAGCTGACAACGTTGATTGTCCTTTATTTGTTTTTCTTCTCTAGTCACGTTTGATCTCGCGAGTGTCCGCGAGATCACGTGTCACTGTGAATTCGTTCCTACAATTGACAAGTGTGTGGTCTCGCGGTCTGGTGGAACCGTCTAGTGTGTGCGTTCAGTGGATTATAAGGCTAAAAATCGGTTGAACTGTCTTCATGTCCGTGGTCTCGCATGATTTTAAAATCGTTTAAGATTTTAAAATCGTCTAGTGTGCGGCCAGCCTTAGTGTGGCATGCTCAACAATGGCCGCCTTTATGGTGAACTGCCTCTGATAAAGCAGGGACAGATATTAGTTAAAATTTGTTTATGCCAACTTTTCTATATGATATGCAACATTTAGCTCAGCAAGTAACACATGCTGCTCGTATCCCCAAATTCATAGGTTAAATTCCCATGGAATGTTACCAGGGCACTCATACAAAAAAAAAAAAAAAAAATGTATGCATTGAATGCATTGCACTTTGGATAAAGTTTGACAAAAACCTGCCAAATGCATAAAACATAAATAAGTATTTTAGTAGGTTGTGGGTTTTATTCCCAGAAAACCAATTTATCAAAAGCCTCTATGTTTACAAAATTCATAAATGTATCATACAATTCTGAAAGAAAAAAAATCCCACATGTACATAGATGAACTTAGTCTAAAGTTTTTTTGGTCCATCATCATGCTTTGCTTTTATCTGCAGCTTTCTAGATATGCCACGCTCCTTGAGATTAGCCTTGAAATTGAAGTTTTTTCGTTGATTTAAATTGGTTAGTCAAATTGAATTTAATAGAGAGATTTTTTTTTTAGATGATTCATGTAAGATTTACAATCTGAAAGGCCTGGTTTAAGGCTTTACAGTATGTGGTTATTTGGTTGAACTGTGATGTTCTCCTCTTGCAGTCAGTGTGCATTCATTTAAACGGGTTTATTCAGAAACAAAAACAGCTGTGGTTGATTCACTTGAATAGCTATACACATGAGTCTTCAGTGAGAGTAATTCTCTGTGTCCAGGGTATGTCCAGAAATCCACAAACCTCACAACCTCATAAATCCACATGGTCCACATCGGACAGCTGGCTTAGTAACCTGCTTGGATTTATGGCCTCATCTAGAGTATGTGAGGAATGCTGTGGCATTCCGGACACTACAACAATATTCTCAAAGTGATGGAGTGATTTGAAGTAATAATGTCAATCTGTTTCTCTCAGAAAATGGAAATGGAACAGATTTTATAGCCTTTTTTTTCCACAGGATTTTTTTTTTTTTTAACAGGCATGCACAGGGACAGTCCTGATCCCTTGCATGACAAACCAGTGTTTTTGTTTTTTGTTTTTGTTTTTTTAGCTAAAAATGAAACTTTTGCATGACAGCCTCCATGCAAAGTCAAAAGTGTGTCTAACAGTTGAACTTTATCTGTCTTCCTTCCCCTTTATGCCATCTTCTCAAAAGCTGTCAACAAAACCCCTGGTAAGTGAGTCTTAGGCTGTGAAAACTCATGACATTCTGTATAAACTCAAATAAAGCTCAGATAAAGAGAATTAATGTAATATTTTATTTACTTTATAGTCATTTTCACAGATGAAGCCATACAATTGCATTAAACAGGACTCCAAATACCTTGTGCATATACCCAGTTTTAAATCACAGTCCAAATAAGCATATGGTTCATTCAAATGTGGTTTTCCTCAATATATTTTCAGTAAGCTGTTCAATGCATTAATGTAATATTTTAAAATGTATTAATCTGTGTAACATTTTTACACAGAAAACTGATTTTTTTTTTTTTTTTTTACATGTTAATGATGTCCATAATTTATGATCCAAGCGTCTTTTACTATGATCTTTAATTTAGCATAAATTAAAACTTCCGTGTGTGTTTAACATACCATTACACTGGTCATTTTCTTCTGACAGATGATCATAGTGCTTGTTGTCATGTTGTATTTTAGCACACTATCGCAGTGCTGGCAGTGAACATAATCCTTGTTTGTAGTGAAATGCTCCCACACCTCATTAAGTTGAGCTCATTCCATTTTTACAAGTCAAGGCTCTGTGTCGTAGAGGTGACAACATGCAGCACAAGCCACATCATGCACTCTAGAAATCCATCAGAATATTTAAATAAATAATCAGCCATCTATTAATCATCATTAATACCCCTACTAAAAAAAAAAAAAAAACAACAACAACAACAACAACAAAAAAAAAAAACGGGAGAGCACAATTTATTTGGAGCTGAATGCACAAGGAATTTTTGTTCCTAAATTAAGATATACATGACATTTTCAACTCCCATGAAATGACAGAAGTAAATGCCATAGAGTAATTGCATTAGCTCATTCAGAAATTTGTAATTGACAAAGTCAGAAAATCCTCAAAGCTGGGAAAATACTGTTATATAAGTGTAAATGTATACATTTCTGGCAAAGGCTGTATGTGTGAAAGCATCAGATTACGGATTCTGCTTATATTACAATAATTTATTACTATTAGGGCTGTCAATATTATAAACAATCATCTAATTTTTTACTTTATATGCTGATTAATGAATCAAATAACTTTTTAAAATACTTTTATTCAGCAGGGATGCGTTAAATAGATCAAAAGTGACAGTAAAGCATTTTAAATTTCAGTTCAATAGATTGCTGTTCATTCAAAGATTTCTGAAAAAATAAATAAAATAATCAGTTTCTACAAAAATATGAAACAGCACAGCTACTTTTTACATTGATAATAATAAATGTTACTTAGAGCACCAAATCAGCATATTAGAAAGATCTCTGAAGGATCTACATTTTATGATCCAGATGGGGATTAAACTCGGGTCTGTGGTGTGTAAATCCTTGGTGCTTACCACTTACCACAGCAGCAGGTCAAACCCAAATGCAGAGGAAATAACCAGGAGGCTCAAACTCTGACTCTTAGAGTTCTTTACTCAAGGTGAAAAAAAAAAAAAAATTAAAAGAACCAAAACAACAGACACAGTCTGACTGCATTTAACAGGAATTTGCCGCAGAGGAACTCAAACATTCCTTTGTAGAAAAACAAAAATGTAATCCAAACAGAAAATTTGTCCTTAAATGACAGGCAAGAGAGAAATCCAAAAAAACAACAGTCCACAAAAAGGAAAAAAGTACAATCCAAAAAAAAAAAAAACTCAACAGAAGACAGGAAAATCTCTAATCTCAAATCCTTGGCAGCAACATGCTCCAGCAGACATCTGGACTGAACAAGAACAACAGGCAGCGAGGCATTTAAATAAGGTTGGCCATTAGAAGTAATTTAATACAGGTGTGCTACAAGTCTCTAACAAAGGAGAAGTGATCTGAGGTTGAAATTGCACCATCCTGTGGTGAACCCAGGGAATCTCCGGCAGAACATTACAGAACCCCCTCTTTTAGAAATGGTTCCTGACATTCCCAACAGCTTGGGTCGAGTGGAGATGATAGAAGCTCCTAATAAGACTCTTGTCCAGGATATGGCGAGTGGGGACCCAAGTCTGCTTGTCCGGCCCAAATCCTTCCCAGTCCACGAGGAATTGTCGTCTTCTACGAGCCAGTCGAGTCTGTGTATGCCAGCTGAACATCAATGATGCGGGGTGCTGGGGTGGCCTGATGGCAGGAGACAGAGGGCTGTATTTGACAGGCTTTAAACGTGAGACATGAAAGGTAGGGTGTATGCGCAAAGACTTGGGTAGCAAGAGACGGTAGGAAACAGGATTTGCTTTCCTTAAAACCTTGAAGTGTCCTATGAACCTGGGAGCCAATTTGGGTGACACAACTTTGAGGGGAATGTCCTTGCTTGAAAGCCAGACTTTCTGCCCTGGACGTAGATTTGGTGCTGGTCTGCACCAACGGTTGGCCTGTTGCTGTTGTAGCTGTGAAGTCTTAAGATGCGCAGCCTGGGCCTTCTTCCATACCTTGCAGCATCGTTGAACCATGTTGAGCAGCTGAGACTCCCGCCTTGGACTCCTGCTCAGAGAACAAAGGAGGTTGATAGCCATACTGACACTCAAAAGGAGACATATCCATTGAGGAACGGCAAAGAGTATGGCAAATTCTGGCCAAATCAGGTGTTTACTCCAGGACATTGGGTTGGATGAGATCAGACATTTCAAGGTAGTCTCAATCTCTTGGTTAGTTCTTTCAGTCTGTCCATTAGACTGGGGATGAAACCCCGATGATAGACTGGCTGTAGCCCCAATCAGCTGGCAGAAGGCCTTCCAGAACCTGGATGCAAACTGAGGACCACGGTCTGACACAACATCTTGGGGAAAACCATGCAACCTAAGGACATGCTGCAATACAATCGCAGCGGTTTGTGGAGCTAAGGCCCGGGACACACCAAGCCGACGGTTGGCCGTCGGGCAGTGTCTGTTGGGCTAGTCTGTTTGGTGTGTTCCACTCGTCAGCTCTCGTCGGGCTCACGTCGGCTGTAGTTTGTTGAATCGGCATTGGGACCATCAGTGAGAGAGAGAACTCTGATTGGATGTTCAGTTTAGCGAACGAATCCGTGCAGGAGAATTAAAACGAAAGTGACAAACGGGCAAGTAAATGAAGGTGGCACAGAAAAAAGCTGTTTTTTTGATGTGACATGATCTTACCCAAGCATTCTAATATGCGAATGTTTTCATAACATGAGCCGCTTAAAATTATGAACGTTATCAACGTTACTGATATTCAAAATGGTAAGCAAGCACTGCTTTGTTTACAAAGAGGCGGCCTGGAGGCCCATTACCTGGGTCAGCCTCCTGCTGCTGTGCCTTTCTAACATGGTCTCTATTCCCCGTCTGACTGGTGCCACAATCCTGGAGGGGGAAATGATCATCACCAGGGTTGAAATCATGTTGGGTGGGTCAAACTGCCTGGAGAGAGCATCAGGCTTTTGATTCTTTGAACCTGGTCAATAGGAGAGAACAAAATCAAAGCGGTTAAATAATAAAGCCCATCGGGCCTGGCGGGAGTTCAGTCTGTTGGCCTCTTGGATAAAGGCTAGATTCTTGTGATCTGTCCATACAACAAACAGTGTTGCGGAATAGCTAGCTACAAGTAACGACGCTACTAGCGTAACTACATTTTTCAGTAGCTTTACAGTAGCGACTTTTAAAACAGCTAACTTTTCCTGTAGCTAACTACTTTTTCCAGCAAATAGCGATGTAGCGTGACCAAACACTACATTCCGTTTTTGCTTTCTGACGAGTCACGAGTCTGTAATGCATTGAAGCAGCACAGCGTCTTCTTCTGACTAGATCACAAACTAAATTTGTTCATTACCGCCATCTGTTGAGATATCACGCATCGCACAGCTTTACAGTCTGTCCACCGACAAGAGATCGTCTGATGATATTGCAAAGAATGTACAGGAGTGGATATTTCACATGAATCAACTGTAATTTACACAAAACAAAGATTAAAATGTGGTCTACGTCGAAGACTTAAAGCACATAGAGGTGAATAATAGCCTTTTTAAATTGATTAATTTTCCTTCTTTATTGCACTCTAGATCAAATGTCTATTTTACAATGATGAACAGTCATAATATAATCTGTCCCCCCACAGTTTTGTAATGAACACTAATCGAACAGAAAATAAAATCGATATAGTAGTGTGCTTATCATTTGGCAAAGGATGGTTGTGGCGGGATTCATGCAAAGCGCAGTGTTCACACGCGCAGCTGATGATTGACGTCTCCATTCACAGTCAGTAAATACTACATGTGTTGTGAGTTTAACCTGCTTATTTTATGACTCCTCCGTATCCAGTTTAAGTTGCATACATTTTGTTCTTGCATTGATGTTACGTTAGTAGCAATTTTGCACTTTGACAGTCAGTTTAAGATAATACAGCCTAACTATATAACTAAACAGTATTTTATTATTGTGTGTATTGGATAGTTTACAAAATCAAATGACTGGGACACTTTTTGTCATTGAAATGGCTTGGAAAAGTGTCCCAATCAACCTGAATTCACCCTACTCTTTGAAATCATTATTGCATTACAGTATGTTGTTTTAAACCCCAAATATTTTACTTATAACATCATTATAATTCTTCATTAATAATTATTTAGTTATTTGTAATGTTAATTGTAAAAAAAAAATAAAAAAAAATAAAAAATAAAAAATTGAAAGTAGTTTCAATGTAGCTAGATACTTTTTGATAGTAACTTGTAATGTAGCTAGCTGCTTTTTCAGAAGGGTAGCTTGAATGTAGCTTAACTACTTTAATTTACGAGTAGCTTGTAGCTGGTCAAGCTACAGTTTCAGAGGAGCTTCCGAAACACTGACAACAAAGGAGTGTTTAGTTCCCTCCAACCAGTGACTCCATTCTTCCAATGCTAGTTTGACCACAATTAACTCCCAGTTACCAATGTCATAATTTATCTCAGCCAATGAAAGCTTATGTGAAAAAAAGCACATGGGTGCAGTCTGTTGTCTCTTATGGCACGATGGGAAAGTACAGCTCCCACTTCTACCTCAGAAGCATCCACATCCACTATGAAGTGCAGCTCAGGGTCTAGGATAGTAAGGATTGGATAGTAATCTCTAACTGCTTGGGTCTTTGCTGTGTCCATCTGGATATGACCTTTAGATACGATGAAATCCAAAAAGGAAACCTCTTGAACATGAAACTCACTCTTCTCCAGTTTGATGGAGATGGTTTCTCAGGAGCTGCTGGAGGACCAGGCGAACATGCTGCACATGTACCTGGAGGTTCTTGGAAAAAATATGAATATCATCCAAGTATACAAATACAAATCTGTTCAGCATGTCTTTTAGCACATCATTAATTAAAGCCTGAAATACTGCAGGAGAATTTACCAAACCAAAAGGCATGACTTGATACTCATAATGGCCAGTGGGTGTGTTAAAAGCAGTCTTCCATTCATCACCAGTACGGATGCGGACCAGATGATATGCATTGCGAAGGTCCAGTTTAGTAAATATAGTAGCCCCCTGAAGCAACTCGAAGGCAGTAGACATCAATGGAAGAGGATAACGATTCTTTATGGTGAACTTATTGAGACCCCTGTAGTCTATACAAGTTCGGAGCCCACCGTCTTTCTTCGCAACAAGCTGGTGATGCTGAGGGGCATATAAAGCCAGATCTGGATATAATCCTCCATGACCTTCCTCTTTGGTGCTGAAAGGGAAAACAATCTCTCTCTTTCCAGGCAACAAGTCGATGGCACAATCGTAAGGTCTGTGCGGTGGCAAGGATGAGGCCTTCTTTTTACTGAACACTTAACACATCTGCATAGTCTAGGGGAACACATAACTCTGGAAAAGTCCTGGATAGCTGTAGAGTAGCCCTTAACAGCCGCGGGGTAGCCTGAAGTAACTCGGGAGAAACAGAAATTCCAAGAGATGAAGCAGAGAGACACTTATCACAGTCAAGCCTCCATTTGAGTATGTTACTAGAGGGCCAGTCTATCTGGGGATTATGAAGGACTAGCCAATGGAAACCCAGTATTAAAGGGAATTCTGGTGACCTTATTGCATAAAACTGTATAGTTTCTAGGTCATCCCCAACCTGGACATATAAAGGAATACTGCACAGACTCCCCTGTCCAGACCCCAGAGGCCTCCCATCCAGTGCCATAATAGTCAGGGGGTCATCAAGGTTGGTGAGTGGCACCCTGAAATGTCTGGCAACTTCCAAATTCATAAAGTTTCCAGCAGCCCCAGAGTCTATGAAGGCCTTTAGGGGATGTGACTGATTATTCCATAAAATATAAGTTTTCAAGAGAGCCCCAGAAGATGTCGAGTTGGGAAGGTTTGCTTCACTTGTCACAATCCTCCTTTCACTGGATGAGAGTTGGCTTTTCCCGAAAGGACTGGACGTGAAGCTCGAAAGTGGCCAGATTCACCACAGTACAGGCAGCATCTCTCCTTCATCCTGCAGTCTCGCTCGGATCGGGAGAGCCGTGATTGACCCAGCTGCATGGGTTTCTCAGTGCATGTTACATATGAGGCAGGGAGGTCAGGAGACAGGGGGAGTACCAAGGAATGTTGACTGGGAACATTTCTAGAAGTTTCCATGCACTCTCTACATCTCTCCCAAAGGCAATTGTCTAGTCGAATGGCCATATCAATCAGGGATTCTAGGTCTGTCACAGGATCCCGGGCTGCCAGTTCATAGCTGCCTCACGTCTGCTCAATGGATGTTCAAACACTTGCCTCATCTCCTCAATAAAACAACTGTAATCTGAACAAACTGCTGGCTGTGGAGACTGCTCCCACAAGGCAGTTGCCCAGGCAAGGGCTTTCCCAGATAAAAGAGTAATAACAAACCACGTTGCTGCGAGCTGTTGGGAACTTATTCGGTTGCAATTCAAAGTTCAATGAGCACTGGGTGAGGAAGCCCTTACATCTGCCAGGGCTTCCATCATACCTTTCAGGATGGGGCAGGTGGATATCAGAGCTTTTCACTTCAGGGATGGAAGGTGCTGGTGGAGCCCCAGGTTGAGACTCAGCATCCCGCTGTGGGATTGAAAGAGACTGAAGATGTTGTAGGATCTCTGTGATTACCTGACCCAGTTTTTGTACTGCAAACTCTTGTTGTGGAAAGACTTGCTCATGTCATTCCACGGTGGCTGCCTGGCTTGAAACAGCAGCGCAAGGATGTGCTCTGTATTGGATAAAGGTTGAGTTTCCTCTGCTGGGCTTGTATTCATGGTTCAGTCCTACTGTTATGATCCAGATGGGGATCAAACTTGAGTCTGTGGTATGGAAATCCTTGGTGCACCACAGGAGCAGGTCAAAGCCAAATGCAGAAGAAATAGCCAGGAGGCTCTGACTCTTAGAGTTCTTTACTCAAGGTGAAAAAAATTCAAAGAACCAAAACAACAGATACAATCTTAGACAGTGTTTAACAGGAATTTGCCACAGAGAAACTCCTTGGTAGAAAATACAAAAATGAAATCCAAGTAGAAAAGCTGTCCTTAAATGTCAGGCAAGAGAGAAATCCAAAAAAAAATAAATAAATAATAATAAAAAAAAATAAAGTCCACAAAAAGGGAAAAAGTACAATCCAAAAAGACTCAACAGATGACAGGAAAATCTCTAACCACAAATCCTTGGCAGCAACATGCTACAGCAGACATCAGTATTGAACAAGAACAACAGGCAGTGAGGCATTTAAATAAGGTTGGCCATTAGAAGTGATTTAATACAGGTGTGCTACAAGTCTCTAACAAAGGAGAAGTGATCTGGGGTTGAAATTGCACCATCCTGTGGTGAACCCAGGGAATCTCCGGCAGAACATTACACCATGCGACACTGAAGACTGAAGTAATGGCTACTAAAAATTCAGCTTCACCGTTACAGAAATAAATGACATTTTAAAATATATTAAAATAGAAAACAAATGCTTTAAATTCTCAATAATATTTTACAATAGTACGCTTTTACTGTGTTTTATCCAAACATAGCCATTATATAGCCATTAATCTTTACAGTATAACTGAGAGATATCAATTTTAACATTTATTAGACTTTAAAAAATAACTTCTAATTTAAGTGAACTTAAAGCAGTCTTCACATAAACTTCACATTTATTATTATAAATTATAATAAATGTCATATTTACCTGTGCCCTTCAGCAAGTAGGAAATAAACAGAAATTTAATAAAGCTATCAAACACTACATTCAAAAATTAAATATAGATGAATCCTTAAAGCTACAAAAGTGATTGATTTCCTCTTTTTTCTTTTGTTCTTTGATTAACAGACATCACAGCAGCTGGGTTATTAGTTTTTTTGGCTGCTATTACTTTAAGAGCTACCGCTGCTGAACGTGATGCGGATCTGACACGCATGCTCGTGGTTTCATTTGAGCTTTAATATGAAATGATACAGGCTACAGCACGCACTGCCATATTTGTGCATACAATTAAAGAGCACGTGCTACAAGCACAGTATAACAGCTGACAGGACAGGAAAATTTGTTTTTACTGACATATGGCATGACAACATCTCATCTGACCACAGTTCACAGTTATTCTACTGAAGCTCCTCGTCACCTGTACTGTTTTCATGCTCATTTGACTCACACCTGGTGCTGAGGCGAAGTGGAGCGCGCATCTGAAAATTCTCCCATTTGATGTGGTTGTAAAGATGTTCTGCGTCTAAATAAACACAATTCTTGTCAAGAAAATATAAATATAAAAATTTTACTAAAATCCAACAAATAAAGATAATTCAAAGACAGGTTGTCGCAAATCGTAAAGTAATTGACAGCCCTAATTTATGTAAACACATTTGTCCTGGATTAGGGAGATAGAAATGTTTTCAATCTCTTTTCTGTATGAGAAGCTTTTTTTTTTATTTCAGAAAGCTTCAGCTTTAGTGTGATAGCCATGGTTTGTCTGTCAGCAAACCATGAGTGGTCAAAATACCTGAACAATATTGGTATTGGTGTTCTCAAGTTTTCTCTCTTTCTATCACTGTTGTTTTCTTCCCCAAGGGTTCGCACATATGGTGAAGTCTCCGCAAGGTATGCCCAGTCTCAATTTTCTCAGTGCACATTTTCCAATGTGTTTACATTGTTGTTGTGTCTGCTCTTGCACGTGTTTGCAGCTCCCTGCACTGCATCTTGCTTTATGATTGGCTCTGCCCTTGTGATACTGCATGATTATTGTCCTCTTGCTGAATTATGTAAGTTCTTTCTGTGATACTGCGGTGAACTGTCAGGTTAGGAGTGCTGTTTTCTCAAGGTTGACTCTCCCCGTGATGTCATAGCAAGTTACATTCTCTCTCATCTGTTAGGCTGCTGCAGTGCCAACTGACCCGTAATGTATGATCACCGATCTGCCCTCCATATTACTTAGATATCGTTCATAGACTTGCAGAATTACTGTGCAGATATATCCCTGATATATCCCTGAGTTAAACAGAACAGCTCTTCTTTCAATGAGTGATGCTGAAAGGAAGCAAAAGGGCATGTTAATAGAATTATTCCTTTTAAACAGATTTTGCTTTTTAAGTGTGTGCTGTATGGATGATCTGGCATGAGTGTTTTGTCCCAAATTCTGGGATTTGGGACATAAGAAAAATGAAAACACATTTAAACTTTTAAATAGTAAAATTAATTTCAGAAAATATTGTTAAAATATGAAGGTCAGACTTTTTAAAAATGTAATGTTCTAAAAATATAATTTCAATTCATTTTTTTTACTGCAATTTTGGAACCCTCTTACTAAAAGTAATATTCAAATACAATTTAAAACCATGATTTTTTTTATTTTATGTTTTAGCAATAAACATAAAATACAAATGCAGCATTAAAAAATCAAATTGAATTAATTAAAATTTACATTTACATTTAGTCATTAAGTAGATGCTTGTATCCAAAGCGACTTACAAATGAGGACAATAGAAGCAATCAAAACCAACAAAAGAGCAACAACATGCAAGCACTATGACAAGTCTCGGTTAGCCTAACGCAGTACACTTGCAAGGTTTTTTTTTTTTTTTTTTTTTTTTTAAGAAAATAAGTATATAAAATAAAGAAAAAAGAAACCGTTTTTTTTTTTTTTTTTTTTTTTTGAAGAAACAAGTAGGTAGAATAGAAAAAAGAAAGCTAGTGTTAGTTTTTAAAGAAAACCTAGCAGTTAGAGAATAAAAATGCAATTGATAGATGGTCAAGGGTGTGTTGTTGTTTTTTGTTTTTTTTAATAAAAAGAAGACAGATAGATAAAATAGAATTCGAATAGAGAGTGCTAGAGTTAGAGGGTCAAAAAAAGATGGAAGAGATGTGTTTTTAACCATTTCTTGAAGATGGCTAAGGATTCAGCTGCTCGGATTGAGTTGGACAGGTCATTCCACCAGGTTGGAACAGTTAATGAAAAAGTCAGTGAAAGTGATTTTGTGCCTCTTTGGGATTGCACAATAATGCGTCGTTCACTTGCAGAACGCAAGCTTCTTGATGGCACATACGTCTGATGTACTGAATTTAGGTAAAGGGGTGCAGAGCCAGAGGTGGTTTTGTAGGCAAACATTAATGCCTTGTAAATAATATAAAACACTAAAGTCACATTTGTGTCACCTTTATTTGCATAGTGCTTTATACAATACAGATTCAATATTAATGTTGCAAAGTTCTTCAGTTATGGAACAAATACAATTTCAGCTGTAAAGCAGCTCTAAAAAAAAACACTGTTGTTTTCCAGCTTAGTTTAGTTCAGTGTTGATTCAGTTTAGTTCAATAATATTGTGAATTTTGAAAAGTGTTTTTTTTTTTTTTTTAAATCTCAACTGTGCAGGTGGCAATAGTGTAGAAGAAAATGGTTAACAGGGTTGCAATTAACAGGGTAACAAATGTAACCTTTACTAAGCTGTCACCATTTTGGAACCAAATGTTGGTTTATAGTTATTAATAAACTTATTAGAAAAATATTTATTTGATCTCTTTTCTTACAGTAGCTCTGGTAATGGGGTGAATAGTCAAGCATGAAAAATGTAGTCAACAATACAATTTGTAGAAACATAATAAATAAGAATTTTGGAATGTGATTATGCTTGCCTACCTGTCATACTGTTGAAAGGGTCTAAATGATGTTACTTGGTGGCTGTCATGATTTTAAGCAATGACCATGGAAAATAGTGCAATAACAGGGTTGCTTGCTAAATTTTGAGCTAAATGTTGTATATTTGGTAATTAAAATTAGTTTTTTAATTGAAAGTATATTGCTTCTGTAAAGATTATATCAGCAATATTTCATGTTTAAAACTACCTAATTTTCATGTTTGGTTAATTTAAATAGCTATATGTTTTATAATAGGTAATCTAGTATATGTAATTGTTCTCATTGTAAAAATAAATAAATAAAATAAAAAATGCAGCCTATTCACGGCAAATTCCACCTACTAATTAAGGTCACTTGGCACAGAAATGTACAATTTTCTTGGGTGCATGCCTACAGGGGGTTCTCATTGGAGATGACAGTGATGCAGACATGAATCGATTATATATCCTTAATTCAAAAGCTCATATCCTGACATGAAAGCCTCTGAACTGGACACATATTAGGTTAGTCCTTATGGTGAAAGGTTCAACTGAATATATGAATCAACATATGCCTGTCTTCCAGACCAGAAATACGAAATAATGCCAAACTCTGTCCCTGAGCATCTGTTAGTTTGAGAAACACTAACATGCTGTTTTCCCACCTCAATTCAAGTGATATGGATGGGGAAGCAATTAAATCGGTATTACTTCTGTAGTAGAAGGAATTCTAAGAAAAATCAAGTCAGATAACTGCAGTGTGCTCATATGCAATGCTCATATTATCCTAAAGTGCATGCGAATTTGTCCTGAATGTGTATGTGTGCAAAATAACTCTCATCCTACAATTTATTGTCCCTGTCTCTTTCTTTCCCACTGTCCTTCTTGTTGACATCTCCCTTCCTGTTTGTCTCTGTGGAAACTTCTCCCCTATGTAGGCAGAAATAAAGGTACTGTATGCTTTACTTATTATCTCAGTAGGCCTCGTTAGCAATTCTTTTTTCAAATTTTAAGGATGTTCAGATATTTTACTTGGAAACATGAAGAAAAAAAATGCTGATAAAGAAACTTTTACAGTCAAAATGGATAAATCGTCTAATTTGCTGTGAGATGGATATGTCTGGAGGGGTGATTTATTGAAATAATACTTTCGGTTTCTGAGGCGTATAATGTTGCAGTGCCCCGTATATTGTGTTGCTGAATGCGTGAACAGGCTGGATTTTGAAGATGGTTAAGTATGTAATTCAGACAGCGCTTGTATTTTGGGCTGAGTCAATGACTCCTGGGACAGGTCGAGTGTATTACAACATGACCACATATTTATGCTTTAAAACCAGAGACGCTGAGACAGAACTGTTTTATCTCTTTGCTGCCATCTCTAACTTTTTATTCACTTTTATTTATCTGTTAAAAGGTGAACAATTCAGACTTGTGACCTTGTGGGTTGTGCAAATGTTTTGTGGCATTGTGTTGTGTCTACACAACACAAAACATTTTTTTTCCCATTATAATTGACTGTGTACTGTAGTACACGATGCAATTAGAAGCCAACAAACAAACAAACAATATTTTAATCAATCAAAATTGTCAATAGGACATTGATGGTCAATTTTTTTTTTTTTGATAAAACCGAAGCAAAGTTTTGGAATTGTACTTTTAATGTAGCCAAAATACTAGAAAATGCTAGAAGTTCTGATGCCCCATATATACACAGATAGCAATACTATGTGAAAAATTATTTAGCTTTTCTAAAGTAATAGGTTGTCAATGGATTGCTGTTAAAAATAAAGTGCATTTAGGTGCAGCTGTGAGCTGATTGGTTTATCAACATTCTGAGATGACATGCAACTTTGACGCTTCAAGTACAGACAGCTTGAAGTTGTTTTGACACCACATTAGACACATTTCCTGTCATATCTATACACGTCCTATCTATACAAATGGAAAAGAAGCAAAAGCATTTATGTAAATGAACAAATTATACTGTGCTAGCAACACCACACAGAGCAGATAATGGAAGAGACAGCTAATCGTAGCAGTTTTCTTTCATGTACTGGAGGAGGAAAATGAAATCAGCACTTTACCAACCCTCTACTTATGTTTTAGTGAGACGAGAGGACGTTATTAGCTTAGACTAATGGCTGAGGATCAGTGTGCTGGTGTTGAGAATGATGAAATTACTGGTGGCTGAAGGTCATCCAAACAGCTTCTGCTCAGAGCTAATCTAGAGCCTGCACAAGACTAGACTAGAGTCTGAAGTGACTGGGACTGGGTGGGTTAGCTGGCTACTGCAGTGTGAGAGATATGCTATGTGACTAGCCGTCTTTGAAGAGTGATTAGAAGAGTCAGGAGAAGTTCAGCTCTGGTTTAGATAATCTCTGCTCGGAGCTTTAGTGTTTCACTCTTCGCCCCCAGTCCTCAGCGCTCACTCTTACTAATTATCCCCTCAAAGTTTCTGCCTCTGAACAAAGATTCTCTCTATCTCTCATTTTCTCCCTCTCTTCTCTCTGCATTTCAGTGCTCTAGATTTCTGGGTAGATTCATCCAAAAATCCCAATCTCTTAGGACTGGGATTCGTTAGATGCATACACGTGCACACATCAAACCACATGTTCCAAAAGACAACAGACCCTCTGAATCTACTAAATTGGTATAACGTAGCAAATAGTATGCAGTTTACAGTGTATAGTACTACTATAGTAAGTTGTACACAGAGTATAATATACAGTGTACTGTATAGTAAACAAAAGTTATTTTTATAATCAATTAATCTGATAATTATTTCTTCATTATACTAGTCAAGTCAAGTCAAGTCAGTCGACACCTTTATTTATATAGTGCTTTTAACAATACAGATTGTGTCAAAGCAACTTTCCAATATCAGAATAGGAAAATAGTGTCCATAATGTAAAATGACAAGATTAAACACTCAATTTTCAGTTAAAGGCATTTCATTATTGAATTCAATGATGTCATTGTCCAACTCAGTTCAGTTTAAATAGTATCTGTGCAATCATGTAGACAATATCGCTAGAAAATAAGTGTCCCCAACTAAGCGAGCCAGAGGCGACAGCGGCAAGGAACCAAAACTCCATCGGTGACAGAATGGAGAAAAAAACCTTGGGAGAAACCAGGCTCAGTCGGGGGGCCAGTTCTCCTCTGGCCAGATGAAACAGCAGTTCAATTCCAACTGCAGCAGAGTCAGATTTTGTAAAGGACTCATTTGGTTCCTGTGGTCTTGTCCCGATGGCTGTCTAGGTGACGAGGTCCTCACTGGGGATCTGTCTCTGGGGTTCATCTAGGTGTCCTGATCTCCGCTGACGTTCAGGGCTGTAGAGGTTGTCTCTAGGTGCTGATCCACCATCTGATCTGGATATGGACTGGATCCGGGTGACTGCAGTGACCATCTGATCTGGATACGGACTGGATAGGGTGTAAACGGTGATCTCTGAATAAATAAGAAAGAAACAGACTAATATTAGCGTAGATGCCATTCTTCTTCTTACGATGTACTACATCGGGTGTTATGGGAAGTGTTCCTGGTTCTATTTGACGGGATTAATGCAGCCTAACAATCCTTTAACGGATTTGAATATTAGAATCGTATTACTGTATTATGTGTAACCCAGGTTAAAGAGATGGGTCTTTAATCTAGATTTAAACTGACAGAGTGTGTCTGCCTCCCGAACAGTGTTAGGTAGATTGTTCCAGAGTTTTGGCGCTAAATAGGAAAAGGTTCTGCCGCCCGCAGTTGATTTTGATATTCTAGGTATTATCAAATGGCCAGAGTTTTGAGAATGTAGTGGACGTGGAGAACTATAATGCGATAAGAGCTCGCTCAAGTACTGAGGAGCTAAACCATTCAGGGCTTTATAAGTAATTAACAAGATTTTAAAATCTATACGATGTTTAATAGGGAGCCAGTGCAGTGTTGACAGAACCGGGCTAATGTGGTCATACTTCCTGGTTCTAGTAAGAACTCTAGCTGCTGCATTTTGGACCATCTGGAGTGAAGTGTGCAGAACAACCACCCAATAAAGCATTACAATAATCTAACCTTGAGGTCATAAATGCACAAATTAACATTTCTGCATTTGACTTTGAGAGCATAGGTCGTAATTTAGATATATTTTTTAGATGGAAAAATGCAGTTTTACAAATGCTAGAAACGTGGCTGTCAAAGGAAAGATTGCTATCAAATAGCACACCTAGGTTCCTAACTGATGACAAAGAATTTACAGAGCAGCCATCAAGTGTTAGATAGTGTTCTAAATTATTACATGTGGGGGTTTTAGGTCTGATAATTAACAACTCTGTTTTTCAGAATTTAGGAGTAAGAAATTACTCGTCATCCTGTTTTTTATATCGACTATGCATTCCGTTAGTTTCTCAATTTGGTGTGTTTCGCCAGGCTGCGAAGATATATAGATCTGAGTATCATCAGCATAACAGTGAAAGCTAACACCGTGTTTCCTGATGATATTTCCTAAGGGTAACATGTAAAGCGTGAAAAGTAACGGCCCTAGTACTGAGCCTTGAGATACTCCATACTGCACTTGTGATTGATATGATACCTCTTCATTCACTGCTACAAATTGATGACAGTCAGATAAGTACGATTTGAACCATGCTAATGCACTTCCAATGCCAACAAAGTTTTCTAGTCTATTTAAAAGAATGTTGTGGTCGATAGTGTCGAACGCAGCATTAAGATCCAGTAGCACTAATAGAGAGATACAACCACGATCAGATGATAAGAGCAGGTCATTTGTAACTCTAATGAGAGCAGTCTCAGTACTATGAAACGGTCTAAATCCTGACTGGTAATCCTCACAGATACCATTTTTCTCTAAAAAGGAATGTAATTGTGAGGATACTACCTTTTCTAGTATCTTTGACAGAAAAGGGAGATTTGAGATTGGTCTGTAATTAACTAGATCTTTGGGGTCAAGTTGTGTTTTTTTTTTTTTAATGAGAGGCTTAATAACAGCCAATTTGAAGGTTTTGGGGACATATCCTAATGACAATGACAAATTAATAATAGCCAAAAGAGGATCTATGACTTCTGGAAGCAGCTCTTTTAGTAGTTTAGATGGAATAGAGTCTAACATACATGTTGTTGGTTTAGATAATTTAACAAGTTTATACAATTCTACAATTATACAGTAGCCAGTACAAACATCACGGGGGATTTATCATTAACACTTGTTTCTCTAGATAATGTTATATGAAGCACCATTACTTCAAAGGAGTTATACTTAAAGCCTGCACTCTGAGAAATACTGAGAATATTGCTATAAATTGTAGCAACACCTCCCCCTTTGCCTTTTGGACGCGGTTTATTTTTATAACAGTAATCTTAAAAATCGTTTAAAATAATGTATTCATCTGGTTTTAGCCAGGTTTCTGTCAAACAGAGCACATCTAGGTTATGATCAGTGATCATATCATTTACAAAAAGCGCTTTCGTAGAAAGGGACCTGATATTCAGTAAGCCAAGCTTTATCATTTGTTTCTCTGTATTATATAATTTTTTTATTTGTTGAACGTCAATCAAATGGTAACTCTTAAATTGGTTTGGACGTTTTTTGTATTTTCTAGTTCAGGGAACAGACACAGTCTCTATAGATTGATATCTAGGTGAAAGAGTCGCTATGTGCTGAGAATTAACTGACTTCTGTGACGTGAGGCGGCTGGCAGATGGTCGGTTTAGTCAGTCTGTCTGCTTGCTGACTTGGGCCCCAGTTAGTCAAGTACGAACTCTAAGACTATGCACCATATTTCTAGGGAGAAGAGCGGCACCAACCCAGGAGGGATGAACACCATCTCTTTTCAACAGGTCAGGTCTGCCCCAAAAACTTGTCCAATTGTCTATAAAACCTATGTTATTCTGCGGGCACCACTTAGACATCCAGCCATTGAGTGACAACTGTCTGCTATGAATCTCATCACCCCTGTAAGCAGGGAGGGGACCAGAACATATTACAGTGTCTGACATCGTATTTGCAAGTTCACACACCTCTTTAACGTTATTTTTAGTGATCTCCGACTGGCAAAGTCGAACATCATTAGCGCCGACGTGAATAACAATCTTGCTGAATTTACAGTTAGCATTAGCCAGCACTTTTAAATTTCCCAAGATGTCAGGTGCTCTGGCTCCTGGTAAACAATGGACTATGGTTGCTGGTGTCTCTATTTTCACGTTCCGTACAATAGAATCACCAATAACTAGAGCACTTTCATCAGGTTTCTCAGTGGATGCATCACTGAGTGGGGAGAATCTGTTTGATATTTTGATCGGAATGGAAGAGCGGTGTTTTGACCCGTGACTAGGCCACCTCACAGTCACCCAGTTGCCCTGCTGCACGGGCTCTACCAGAACCGAACAATGTACAGGACTCCCTGAGCTAGTCGCATCCAAAGCAGTATCTACAGCCTTCACATTCTTACTGTCCTCAACTAAAGTTTGGATGCGTGTCTCTAGGTCTAAAATCTTCTCTGTCAGCCTAACTATTTCCATGCATTTATCACATATGAATCCCTCGTTGCTGACAGAGAGAGAGAAACTGTACATGTGGCAAACAGTGCAAACAACAATAGCAGGAGAAGAAGCCATTACTCACTGTGATTAATGACTGATTCTGATTTACCACTTACCACTGTTGTTTGATGAACTTGTGAAAAACAGCGCGAGAGAGAAAATACTACAGTGCTGTTAAATCTGATTGGTTGATAAACGTTCTAAGGTGTGCAATTATTTTTCAGGAAATGCATTGTAGTACCAGACAGTACTTTACAGTTTCATATCACTTCACCAAATGATTTCAATATATATATCAAAATAGGATAAAAATGGCAACCTATTTCCATATTTTTTCCACAAAATTGTTTAATTATTGACAAAATTACACTTTCTACCTCCTGCCCTCTCTACACAAACGCACAGACAGACAGTTTAGACACACACATTCGCACACGCATACACGTACATGTGTTGTCATCGCTGCCCACAACTTTATCAGTAAAATAGATTCGCAGATGAAAAGCTACATAAAATTTCTGAGTAGCAAGGTGGTAATGTCACTGTTCTTGAAGCAGATAAACTTACATTTTCACTATTAGTAAAGAAGCTGCTGCCTCAGACTCAGGTAATTCACACAAGCTTCATACAGCTAACAGTTAACCCCTCTCTCTCTCTCTCTCTCTCTCTCTCTCTCTCTCTGTGTCTCTCTCTCTCTAGTAACTGTATTAGACTGCATTGATAACTGTATTATCAATAGCTCAAGTCTCCGTTACAAACTCTAACATGACGTTTTGGAATTAGGGATGGAAGCTTGAGATGTGTAAGAAATTGGGCCTAGACGCAGAGGTTGTAGCTACATTAACACCTTAGGTGTGCATTATTTTTCAAATAATTCAATGGCCCATAGTCATTTATTCCTTACATAAGCCTAAAAATGGTATTTCACATCCTGTTCAATGTTGTCTTCCAAACATACTGTATGTGCTTGTGTATACTGAAACACAATGTGCAAATAATCAATAATTGATTAGTCAATTGTTGATTATTTTGATTATGATTATTATAAAGATTATATAAAGTGTATAATAAAGAGTGCAGTCTTTACAGTGTATAATAATAGGTCTGGATACAAAAACCACTGAAATTCTATGACACTCTTTTATTTAAAATTTCTAATATTTATGGAAATATAAATAAATTAAATGAAAACAGTGGCATGTGTATTTTAAGTATTTCAGCCTCTCAACTCCTGTTTCTTTTACTTTTCTCAAATTTTTGTTATGCTTTGATCCTTTTTTTCCAGTTAAGTTCTATTTAAGAAAACATTCAGTGATGAAATATAAGGAATCAAGCATATAAAACACTTCAGTGAAGATTAAGTAAACTGCTTAAAGGAGTCATGAAATGGAGAGTCCAAATATTCTTGATATTCACAATTAGGTAATCTTGGAGGCTGTTATAGTAAAAGCGCACTAAAAGTTTTTGAGAAAGTTCCACAAGTAATGCTCATATATGCAAAGATGTTAGCAAATCATAACAGTGGGTTTTTACATTGGAGTCTCACAGCAGATACACCTCTTCCGATGTAGCATTCAAATAAGAGGGCTAAATTCAGGATAGAAAACTATTATTATATTTAAATCATGAGAGTTTTTGGTTAAACGACAAACAAACAAACAAAAACATACTAAGATTATAAGTGTACCTCATTTAACATTGTAAATTAATTTGAAAATGTATAGTTTATTAGGTATCTAACAACAGTCTCATATATTAAAGTAAAGGTTCAGAATTGCAGAAGTGCGCAAAGGTGACATCAATTAAAAGTAATGGAAACACTTTACAATAAGGTTTGTTAGTTAACATTAGTTAATTACATTAGTTAACATGAACTAAGAATGAACAACACTTCTCCAACATTTATTAATCTTAATGTTAATTTCAGCATTTACTAATGCATTATTAAAATTACAAGTTGTGTTTGTTACATTAGTTAATGCACTAACATGAACAAACAATGAACAGCTGTATTTTTATTACTAACATTAACAAAGATTAATAAATAGTGTAACAAATGTATTGTTCATTGTTTGTTCATGTTAATGCATCAACTGATGTTAACAAATTACACTTTATTGTAAAGTGTTACTGAACAGAATATCAGTACAGTTTTTAATTTTAGTATGGATTAGGGTTCTGCCGATAGACAATAGTATTGTGTATGATCGATGATAGAGATATCGCCTGTGGCTGATGCCTTTGACGATAGCAAGCCGATTATTATCTAATTAATATTAGGGCTTATTTGTTCCGTCATATTTATTTTTCTGCATTTTTACAGTGTTGTGCGTTATAACCAATCACACATGATTCCATTGACTTTATGAATGCAATGGCCAATCAGAGGTGTTCAGATTAGTCATTGCTGAAACATTTTTGTTGTTCAGTGAGTGCTCGCTGACTGAATCCTGCTCTTTAGCGAATTCTCTCATCATAAACTACATGCAATATAAGTATAAGAGATTCAGTCATCATACAGTATATCATAAAGTGCATAAATTCATGCTAGACTGAAATCAGTGATGTTCTTTGATAATGTAAATATTCTTTGCTTATGTTTTTCAGCTGCTGTTTGAAGAACTGAGGAAATCTAAATATTTTAGAACATCCATATGCTACTTGATTAAAAAGATATAAGGTGTAGTTAATAAATTACACTAACATTAGGTTACTTTTATCCATACCCTGGACTCTCCAGCCATGACTCAAACTAAGTAAATAATTAAATAAATTAGCACGATAATATCATGTATCTGTGATATCACAGGCTAACGATACGATGATATGACTGTGGAGCATATCACCCAACACTAGTATGGACCTGTGACTGAATCATGTTTTGACATCACTAGTACAGTATAGTATATAGTATGTGGTATATAGTATATACCATAGTATGTAATAATTTTGTCTGTGCTCTTATGTGGGGTGTAGTAAGCCATTATATTCTTCCATATGTTATTTTTTTTCAGCAATGACTTTTGGCCCTGTGGACATCAACTAAATTCATCTCTGTCTCATTGCTCTAGTGTGTGTCAGTGCTTATGTAGCGTGGCTAGCACTATTCAGACACACAATATGCCTTTAGCAACCTGTAACATTACAGATGCTCATAAACCACAAAAATGTGCATTTATATATGTAATATTTAATTGCAGTATTTTATATAAATTTTATATCGTTTTGTGTTTGTGTTTATTGTATTTCTAGTTCTAGTCTAGTAGTGTCACGTGTATGTGTCTGTTTAGTTCCGTTTTGCCCTTATTTGGTCAGTTTCCTGTTCTTATTAGTTAATTAGCGCCACACCTGTTTCTGTTTCTCCATGATTGTGTTTAGTATTTAAAGCCTGTGTTCTCCCCTGGTCCTTTGTCTGCTATTTGTTTTGATCTATGTGTTTTGCTACCCCTCGCTCCTGGATTACTTCTGTTTCTTGTTTGGATTTTCATTAAAAGACTGTTTTGATTATACTCCTTCGTCGTGCGCTTTACTAGAGCATAGCACCCGCAACAAGTAGCATCTAGTCACATGGCAACACATGAAGCTTTGGGAATTGAGTAGTTTTCCCTGGTTTGCTCTCTCTTTCTCACTCTTTTGGTTGTCTTTTGCCAGTTTTTATCCCTGTTTGGGTGTCAAACTTATAAGAAGAATCCTTATATTTCCCACCATAGACAGGTCAGAATTGATCAAATGGAGTGGTGTCAGATGTGATTGTATAATTCAGTGGGCTTTGTGATGCACAAATCTAAAGCTCATGATCTACTGAATCCCAGACATCCAGACATAACACTCTTATCAGTAAAAACTACAAAGATCCCAATCTCATTTACAATTCAGTGCACAAAACCACAGATGCCCTCTGTTAATAATTGTAACACACAGATGTAATTTAAAAAACACAATTCTCTCTGAGTAGTTCTTTTGGCATCAGTACCTTCCTACTTCACTTTTGGTTCCTCATTCTTTCTCTCTCAAGCACTCATTTTTTTAGGTCTCACTCCTCTCTTGTTCCTCATCTCATGCCCATGCTCTGCTCAGTCACTGTCTTGTCCAGCACTGGGATTTCGCCAGTTATTGATTTCTCGTTCACTCATCTAATGCACTTTCTCCCTCTCTCTTTCTCATGAACATCTCTTCAACATCACTATCAACTATCAGTTGGAATTTACTTTTCCTCTTTTTACTCTCTTTCATGTCAGTTTGGTTTATTGTTTTTTTCTTTTTCTTTTAATCTTAGTGCATTTGTTTTCTCATAATGACCTCATTAAACAAAAATCAAAGTTTTGAGGCTTTTAGTCTGATAGTTTTGAAGTCATCTTTGAAGCCATTCTAAGGTTCTTTCAGCAGATAAACAATTACAATTTTTAGTCTTTATTTTCCTTGGAATACAGATCAAAACAATTAATTATTCATCTGGTTTTTATGGACATGTTCAAATATTTGTCCAATCATATGCTGTCTAAAATGAGAATGTTCTTCCCCTTAATACCACCTGTTATTGACTAGCAAGTAGCAAATCATGGTTAGTATCATGGTTAGTAAATCATGGTTAGTAGTGCTCCAGCTTGTCACTTTTGGGCATAAAACGGGCCTTTAAGAGCTTTGAGCACTAGAACCAGATCCCATATATACAGAATAGAAGGACGCAGAGGATGTAATCTCTTAGCACTCCCTTTTTGAAATCTGATAATGAGATCATTCTTACCAATAGTGCGATCAGAGAATTGGAGATGATGAACTGCAATTGCTGCAACATAAACTTTCAGCGATGACGGCATATGGTCATCATCTAAACGCTTTTGTAAAAAAATAAGGAATAACTGACTCTGTACAATTCACAGGGTCTTTGCTGTGAGCTGCCCACCAAATGGAAAACAACCCCCTTTAGAAAATAAAGGTGCCTTGTAGAAATGGCTCTAGTTTCTTAAATAGTGTTCAAAAGGTGTTGAGATAACCCTTCTAACATTGGTGACCTCCAAGCTCCGACATGCAGGCTCCACAGCTCTTGCTGAGGATGCTAGATAATTCCCCTTGCCTTAGAGCGCAGACCCTCCTCAGAAGGATGGTCCAGAGAGCTGCAGACAGTAGCTCCACCATCTCCTGCTGGTTAGGTATGTTTTGAAACATGAATTAAGTTGGACCTTAGTTGGTCATGAGCTGGTTTAAGCTGATCCTGAGCTGGTTACGAGCTGGTCCTGAGCAGGAGCTAGTTTCTTCAGCACTAAAGGAGTTCTCTTCTATTTTGTTCTGAAGGGGGGTGGGGGGGGGCTAGACTCCTTCACAGGACTAGACCAGTCTTCCCCTTCAGAAGCTGCCATGGCATCATCCCCATTGTCTGAACCACAGAACCTGACCAAACTGTGGACTCCAGCGGAGGGATAGATGATGTGGTGAGGGTGCGGACCAGTTGAGGATGCAGGATTGGGAGAGTGAGAGGCACACAGGATCTGAACCAAGTTGAGCTCATCACTATGAACCTCCTTCTTGGCTCTGTGGCTCCACTGCTTCTTCCTACATGCTTCCTGAGAACACATCGAAGAATGAGTGCAACCCTGGAGCTCAGCATCCTGAAACTCATGAACTTATAGTAAGGGCAGTCTGTCTCGTTAAGAGCGGCCTCTTCATGAGCGTGGGCCAGGCGCATTACATGACATTCATGTACCATCGGATTATTGGATAGAACATTTTAGAAATACTGGAACACAGAAGGGGAGCGACAGGGTCATTGTGTAGTTTGTTTTGGTGATTCTTGGAGAAAGGTGTTTTCCCATAATGTTAGCTATGGTGTAGATGTGGTGCACATATTAAACATTTACTTGTAAAAAAAAAAAAAGAAAAACAAAAAAGAATATTTGCTATTTTAGAAAGGAACTCATTAATATGCCAAGAAGTCGCAAAGTCTTTATGCACGTTTGCTTAACAATTCTGTAGCATGTGTGGACTATATCAATAGGCGAGCCTAAGAGGAGGGGCTGAACTTTTGAGCATGCAAATGAACTTACCCTGGCTCAGATATTATGCAGATGAGATGCTAATGAAGGCACTGGCCCACAGTGTTACACATGTTTATGTATGAGGAGCAGGATTTGTTTGTTTCATGGACACGATGTGTTTGGCGATATTGGACAGAAAATTGGATGCTTATCCTGCCCCTGATTCATCCAATTGGTCAGTAGTTTCAAAATTGATAATGACACGCTGTATAGTGTATTGAAAAAGAAACAATGGGTCTCATTCACTAATAATTGTGTAAATTATTCATATTTATATGCACATTCAAACTTCTAAGGAAAACTTTATGCCTAATTCACAACATGTGCGTATGCACTGGAATTTGTTCTTAACCTCTTTTCTAATGAAATTAAATTTGGAGTATTTTAAATGAGCGGCCACATACACAAGGTTAGTCACATAAGGCCTGTTAAAATACTGCTATTGGTCATACTGCCATATAAGGCCTGTTAAAATACTGTTAAAATAATGCTACTGCTAACTATAAACACTAAAAAGGCTTTAGATAGTAGTCTCACCCCACTTTCTTCTGAGTGGTCTTTCATTGGATTTCACTTGACATTAATGCATTGTTCTGTTTGACAAATGGTGATCAATTTTTAACATTTCACTTAAAACGACACTGAAAATGTCAATGGTTCTTCAAGAAATATTCACTAAAATATAATTTTGCTACCTGCCTCCTTTTTCTGTATTTGAATGCCTACGTCCCTACTATACAGTGTGTAAAAAGTAGTACACAATAAACAGAGACTGTGAAATATGCAAATGACATAGTAATGACTTAAGCGCGCATCTGTGGTCACAGGAGAGTTCTTAAGTAAAACCCCAATTCCTAAAAAGTTGGGACATTTTGTAAATTGCAGTGGAATCTGTGATTTGTTAATTCTCTTTAACATTTATTTAATTGCCAAAAGTACAAAGAAAAGATTCCAATGTTTCCAGTGTCACTGACCAGTAAACACACTCCAAAAAAAGCTGGGACAGAGGCTAAATAAAAGTGAAAAGGTTATAGAATGTCCAAGTTAAACTGTTTTAAAACAGTCCACAATAAGCAGGTGAATTGGTAATAGGTAAGGGGTGTAATGATTGGGTATAAAAGGAGCATCTCAGTCTTTGCCAGCAAAGCCACTTTGTGGCAAATTTCATGAGATAAGTGGCAAACAAATCAAAAATCACATTTCTCAATGAAAAATTGCAAAGAATTTAGGTCTTTCACTAACTACCATACATAATATTGTGAAAAGATTAAGAGAATCCAGAGAAAGCTCAGTACATACTGGGCAAGGCAGGAAACCTCAAGTGAATGTGCGTGACCTTTGAGCCCTCAGATGGTATTGCATAAGAAACCATCAGGCTGCAGTATAAAATGTAGCCACATCTGCTCAGGAGTACTTCAGAAAACCGCTGTCATTTACCACAGTCTGTCACTGCATTAAGAAATGCAACTTGAATCTCTGTTACTCTAGGAGAAAGCTATACATCAGTTCTATGCAGTAATGCCACCGGGTTCTCTGGGCCAGAGTTCATCTCAGATAGTCAGAAAGACAGTGGAAATGTGTGCTGTCCGATGAGTCCACGTTTCAGCTTGTTCTTGGGAAAAACGGACATCAAATTCTCAGTCCCAAAGACCAAAGGGACCATCCAGACTTTCATCAGCGACAGATACGAAAGCAAACGTTTTGTCATTGTATGGGGGTGCAGCAGAGCAAACGCCATGGGTGACTGGCATATGCGCGAAGGTACCATTGACATTAAGGCATATATTGGGATTGTACAGAGACATACACTGCCATCGAGATACATCTTTCATGGAAAGTCCATGGTCTCATTCTGCATGTGCTACAACAGCGTGGTTTCATAGACACTCGTGAATGTGACTGACTGGCCAGTAGATCTGTCTCCTATTGAAAATGTATCACCCATCATGAAAAGGACAATCAGACAATAACGACTACGCACTGATGAGCAGCTGAAGTCTTGTATCAAGCAAGATTGGACAAAAATTTTGCATGCAAAACTTTAACAATTAGTATCCTCAGTTCTCAAACAATTAAACACTGGATTAAAAGGACAGTTGATGTGACAGTGTTAAACATGCCTCTGTCTCAACTTTTTTGGAATGTGTTGCAGCCATCAAAATCAAAACTTGTTTATATTTACAAAATACATTGAAGTTGATCAGTGATAACACAGGAAATATTTTCTTTGTACTTTTGTCAATTAAATAAAATTAAAGAGAATTAACAAGTCACAGATTCATGATTTTTATTAAGTACATCAGCATGACTTTAAGAGTGATGTTATTTTTATGCAACAGCTGTTTAAAAAATATGAAGTAGCTGATATTTCAGACATAATTTGGCTCGCTCTTTTATTTTTGCTCCGCCAGCAACATAGTTCTTTTACAGTGCAGTGCAGGGTCACAAAGGGATTCGTGTGTCAAGATCCTTTTTCTTCCCCTTGTTATTTGTGTATGTTTGAACATCTCATGCTTGCGTGATTGTCCTGTTCTCCTCAGAGGATCAGAGAAACCTAATCATAGCAGTGTGTCATTGGAGCCTGTCGCTGGAACACACCAAACTGTTCCTCCTTGTGGGAATCCTGACAGAAATGCAAAGCTTCATAATTAGTTTTTGAATGAGAGCGGCAGTGGTGTGGAAATGTGCTGAGTTAATCATCCTGGCTTATTCTGCACAATAAAGTGTAGTTTTACTCTGAGTAAGCTAGAGGGAATGTTTCTTTGTCCTCTTGTCCTGAAGGTCATTGCAGAGTGTTGTTTTTTTTTTTTTAAAGTAAAAAAGAAGCAAATATGAACTTTGATATTTGTGAGGATGACAGCAGTTTCTTATATGCTGCATTTACATATAAGTGGTCAAAACAGCTCACCAGCAGAGTGCAAAGAATTATGGGAAATTGTGCACTACAATTTGAAGGAGTGTGTCCCAAATGGCATAAATAATGCCTATGCAGAACAATCATGGCAGCCGTGGTATCCTTTTTTATTGTTATTGTAGTGAAGAAGGTGTTAGCATTTTATTTTTCTTCTTTAAAAAAAGAGAGAGAGAAATGGGCTCCGAAAATGGGCCAATTCACTGTACCTTTCCACTGCTCTTTAATGTCTTTTTTTTCAACAGTATAAAGATTTAAGGGTTAATAATCATAATATGCACTGTATAGTTGTTTACTGGTACACTGTTGCATTACTGATTTATTCTTTTTCAGTTTTAGAAACTTTTATATATATTTTAAATATATATTTTTGTTATTTAAAGAATTACATCTTATTATATTAAAGAATATTTTAAGAATACTTAAATATTGTTTTTTTTTTAAATCATTCAAAATTCCTTAATGACGTCAGTCAAATCAGGTAGAATACAATGTATATTAATTAGTATGACAGCTCCTTTGGCTTCAAAATAGGTTGTTAGAACGCATTCCAAATGACCATTATTTTCAACTCATACACCCTTCAAGAATCTGTAGCTCTTGCTGTGGAAACCTTTGAATGGAATATTGCATGAACACTCACGTTTCCACGCACCCATGTTCATGTATCTTTTCAAGAGTGACCTGTATTTAATTTACTTGAGAGAAATTTCTTCAGGTGCTGCTAATTTCATCATAGCCATGTGTGGTGTGTGTGTGTGTGTGTGTGTGTGTGTGTGTGTGAGAACATCTACTCTTACACCTAATCAATATTCTGCTCAAGCGGGACGTTGCTTCCATGGCAACTCCAGGCGTAGCGGCCCTGGGGCCATGACCAGGAAGTGGCATTTCAGCAGAGCCTTCAACTCACAGACAGGAACTTTACACAGCTAACTGTACATTTATCACTCTGTGTGTGTATTGCTGTGTCTGTGTTTGCTTGTATGACTCTGATTTCACAGATCAGCAGTGAGATGCAGGCACTCTCAGTGTTGTGGCCTTCATGTGTAATTGGCACACTTTATCATGGCCGCAAGTCAGGAGGCATCAGCATCATATTAGACCTCCTCCCCTTACTGGAGTTATGATGTCCATTAGCAAACCCCAGGCACCACATAGATCCAATACTGTGTTTATCTACTGTATCATGTTACACACTCCTGCATTATAACAAATTTTTAATAACAACCAGTGCCACAATTTTGATTTGTATGAATCAATTTCTCATGACAAATGTGCAAATGCTGTACCTCTTTACATTGCTATATCTATCTCCTTGTTGTATTACCAAAAAAAATGCTAACCTGACATTGCTCTCCAAAAACCCACAATACCAACCCAATTTCAGCAAACCTAAACATATCGAGTGAAAAACAGTTTGACTTTAAAAAATACCCCACAAGACTTCTGCATTGCATTCAGTTTTATTTTGAATGCAAGAACACAAGTTGTAAATGGCTGCTAAGTCACTTTTTTTTTTTACTTTATAACACTGGCCGTAAACATGTAGTCTACTGTGTAGATGAAAGGATGAATCTACATGTCTTGTGGCTACAGGAGAATGAGGCAGAGAGTGCTACGTCAGGAGCTCAAGGATGTCGCCTCTCTGGCAACTGCTGTTTGAGGTTATCAAAAGGGGCCCGTGACTCAGCGGCTCCTAAGGAATCATTTCCATCTGAATCGTTCTTAGCCAAGCATGCTGCAGAGAGCAAATGGGTAGTTGACATGAAATTTCAAGCATTTTCTGCCATGCATTCCTGTGATGTGCCATAATTCAACTAAAACTATTTTAAATCCAATTCATTAATTATCATGGTTATTTATATGACTATGATTTTCCCATTTAACAGATAATTTAAAGTGAAAATTATGTCATCATTTACACATTGATCAACACACATTAAATATGGTAAACAGAAGCTCAAATGTGCTTGCTTGCTGTGCGAGAATAAACCTCACTGGATCTTGAGCGTCAAGCAGGAACATTTGAGAACTTCGAGAACCAATGAGGATTGTACTCATGTATTATGGCTTTTTAGTCCAGTTGATTTATCAGTTGGAATATTAATGCATTATTAGGCTACATCTAAACGTACAGTTAACTAGTTAATACATATATGTATTATTTTTAGGGCTGTCAAACGATTAATCGCGATTAATCGCATCCAAAATAAAAGTTTTTGTTTACACAATATATGTGTGTCTTCTGTATAT